>JARHVA010007974.1:200000-430000 GCA_037957365.1 Torreya grandis | reverse complement strand
AATATATTTCAAGTAATTTTAACCCAGATTATATGCTCTAATTTTACACTATAACATTATCTTGGTTATAATTTAGTCACCATAAAAGCACTCCAATTCAACTCAAACAAAGACAAGATGTGTGTACACACCTAGGTACTTATTCTTTTCCTTTAAATTAGCAAACTCATTACTAGATAAAAGTAAGGTCAAATGTAGATGATATTTTATGATTATGTAATTGATTTAACTTTTAAGGGTTATGAATCTTAATCCCTAGGTTGTTAAGGGGTTTGAGTATATTAAATTAGGGTATAAAATATGTAATAAATATAACTACTGATTTATGCAAGAATTAGCCTAATCCGATATTTCTAAAAATAGTAATGAATGACACAAATAAGTAATTAGCTAGAAACTACCTAAGACAAAGGATTTGGAAGCTAAAAAATAGTATAAGAGGTGGTCTAAGTATCATAAATAATATCCAAGTGTCAAAACCCATCTTAGATAATATCATCATACCTTAGATAGTAATGTTGTGGTGTTAGTTTTCACTTTTTGTGTTAGTGTCCTTTATGTAAGAACTAATTTATACTTTTGGAAGTAGTTATGTCTGAGTGTGTGAAGCTTGTTCCTACATGGATAAACCATGATTCATTATTTGTGACCTATTTTAACTAATTTTATATGAAAATACTAGACATCCATATGATTATGGTATTTAATAGACACAAGTAGTAAAATTTTGATGTTAGTTAGTTAGGTAGGACATCCTCAACACCCCACTATGATGAGAGTTTCCTACATACCAATGCTCTTAGGAGGGATTAAGCTTGATGTAGTTCTCCCCACATAATATCTAGTTCCAGTACAAGTGAAGCTAGTATGAATGTCATTTTGAGTTCTTTGAGTGAGTCTTAAGATTGGAAAAATGTATATTTAGATCTTAGGATGCTTGTAGATGACTGTATGCAGAAGTAGGGTAGAAATGGGATCAATAACCTTGATTGTGCACAACTTGTTTTGAGCTTGTTTTTAGGTATTTGCTTTTAATTTCCATCTAGTGAATAAAAGGATAAAATTCTTGTATATATACTAATTTTATACTTATATATCATTTAAAATAGGTCTAGGTCAACCCTAGTTGTCTTTATAACTAAAAAGATATCCTTTGGGGATAACATGAGGGAAAACGAAAATAGTATTAAATTGGGACACTAGCACGAGGTGCTAGTGTCTAGATTATGGCGTTAATGTCCATGTGGCATAACCTAAGGCACAAAGGTCTTGTATGCCTAAGGGAGGATCTAAGACTAATTTTGAGAGTTTTAGGGATGCGTAATGCCTACACAAAAGTTTTAAAAGTGTTTCTATAGGTCTAGGCCTAGGCTAGGGATGGTTGATCTCAAGTAACACTCATTGTACTCAAGTGACATTTTAGATGACTAAATCCCCCCTTTTATTATATAAATTTAGTAAAGTGAAATGACTAGGATAAAGGAAAATAAATATACTTAGACTTACCAAAAAGGTAAAGCCCATGAATCTAGATTTGAGTATGTGAAGTTTGCTCCATTACATTTTATGTAAACTAAATTTGCATATAAATATCCTTAATTAAGAGATATCAAAATCAAATAAAAAACTATGTAAATAGATAAGAAGAGAAGAAAGGAATAAATATACCTCACTAGTTACATGAACCAATGCATAAACTTGGTGACATCATGTGTGTGTAGATAGTGATCAATCAATGATTAAATTGGACTAAGATGAATGGCTTGCTCAATCCCCATGTGTGGGTGGATTAAGAACTCATTATGGACTTAACTCCATCATTTCCCACCCCTATTTATTGGATCATAACATATAAATAACTTGGATTCAATTGATGGCATGTCTAACCCTCTTATGTAAGTGGCTCAATAACTCAAGTATACTATGAGTCCATATTGCTTACCCATGTATACTATATGCATATATAACTAAATTTCATAATGTAATTAAAGTTGTATGACTATAATTGAAACTATATATAATAATTTTGTGGCCACTCAAGAAATATGGAATGAAAATTGGGTTAGGGGCCTCTCATGTACTTGGGTATGTCCCTCAGGAACTACTCAATAATGCCAACCACTAAAGATAAATTAAGGCATATAATTTGGTAAAAAATAGTAAAAATGGTGTCCATATTAATAATGTAGATAATGACAAGGATTTTTAAATTCCATCTGATCAATTGGTGTAAAAGTGAGCATACAAAAACGATGTGCCATCCACATTCCCCCAAATCTAATATATAAACATATAGATTCTGGATTGAGTTATAATAATATATATCTAAGTATATAAAATAAGAGTGATCATTTCATACATAATGCCCCTAATATAAGTAAATTGGTATGATTTTATGTAAAACTAAGTGAAAATGGATAATCTATAACTGAATTTGTATAAACCTATATTGTAACTACTATGTTTTTTTTAAAAGAAAAAATTCCTATTTCTAGGGATATTGGATATTAATATTGTACCTTGGATAGTAAATTTCAAACACTAGTGTATAGATATGTTTTCTTTTAATCAAACTAATTCTGATCTCTATTTGACTATTTTCCACTATGTTTTCCTAATCGTGAGCTCTATATTATGTACCTATGTGTTCAAAACTATACTTTGAGTGCATTCAAATGGCCTGATCTCTATGAAAAACCTCTATGAATTCCCATTATTTTGAGTGGAGTTATTGAACCTATGCAATAACTATCCTCAAAATAAAAATATCTCAATGATATGTGTTAGCCTGAGCATGTATCATATCTATGTAATAAACTAATATAATGTGTATACATGATGTTAGAATGTAAGATAATCTTAGAATAATTTGGTAATATATGATGTATGTTATATCTAACATTCAAAATTATATCAATATAGATATAATAATGAAACCATGTATATGGATAGAAAATATAAATAATAAATTGAGTAACTACCTAGGGGGATTGGTCATGATGCCCATCGAGGAACCTAGGGAGGAAGGGGAGATGCCTGAGGTCCCTTATAGCATCTAAAATTGGAGTGTTTAATAAGAAATAAATAAGTGTCATGTCCATGATTCATACATGAAATCATACATACAACACACATGGGGCATGCAAATTAAGCCAAGGGGATATAATACAATGGACATGTGCACATATCACTAAATATAATAAAGTAAGGCATATAAGGACATGTTCAAATATCCACATACACAAATAACAAGAAAGTTGGCATGGAGATACATGTAATTACATGTTAAAATGTATGCATACACAATCAAGAAGGCACACATAAGAACATGAACACATTTTTAAAGCATACATATATTGAAAGGAAGTGGCATGGAGATGTAGAACAATGGCATACTCAAATGCCCTCAAATAGATAAAAAAGTATAGAGACACAATCAAGTCTAAAATATTAAAGTTAGAAATGAAATTATGCATTAACATGTGGTACAAATTTGTATAAGATAAAATATGTCCATAAATTGAGTGTAGAGTAGAAATTGGAAAAACATTTGTGTAGTGTATGATGATCAATATCAAGATATAAACATTGCTAAATATATGATATAAAGTATAGAAATATGTAACTTGACAATCATAATTATGTATAGTATTCCCCCAAATTGTTGAATGTTTCAAATGAGGAAGCTATGTATGTTCCCCTAGTGGGTAGATGGTAGAAAATTTAGATATGTGTGGTGGACCTAGGTCCTGTAAACATCTGTGAACACTCAAAAACAACAAGTGAAGCATGATAAAATTGACTAAACTAACATAGATAGAATATGTAGTACCTATAAAGTATAATAAATGTAAACATGGAAATGCATACAATCTATAAATTTTTTTTCTTGAGAATATATTTGAATTTTTTGTTTTTTCACATATTATATTATTTTTATATTTTATGGATGTAAACTATGTACAAAAAACATGAAAATTAAATTATATACAAGGATCAATAATTAATGAAACCATGTACAAGTAAATTCTATAATTAAATGAGATAATTTACAAATGAAGTGTAATGTCTCTATAGACCTAAGAGCACATCCATAGGATGTTGATAATAAAATGGATGATTTAGTAGGAGGTCATCCAAAGTTAGGTATTAAATCTACCCAAAATCAAATAAATCATAATTATCATGATAATTATACCATATTTTATGTATAAGCATAACCTTATCCTTGGTGTTAGTCTCTATTATATGAATCTAAATAACATGCTTCTCTACTCTATAAGAACCCTCCCATGTAGTACCTAAGTAAAACACATCATATCATGGGGTACTATATGAAATTTGTGAATCTCATCTGATCCATCATGTAAATTTAAATTGTGTGTCCTTCATGAATAAAATTCAAGCATCCATTTTTATGATTAAGTGTGGCATTCATTACTTGTAACCATGTACTTCAAAGGGTAACCACTATATGAATGCATGCATTCATAATGAAAATTAATGTGTTGACCACCTTTGGGCCACACGCACATAGTAGTGTGATATGTCTTAAGGAATCATGATAATGTATATCATGTTATTATAGGACAACATAATGAATCTTCCTCAAACTTTAACTAAGTAGATAGGTCTATAGTTGTAAGATTATGAACTAGTGATGATTCTTGTGTGGGAAAATGTATGAGGGACTTATCATCATCTCTATACTCTTTGGGTCCCATTAGTGTGAATCTTAATCAACATAAATAATCATCAATGTTCACAAGTTTTATGTTGTCATCTATAGTGGTCTTGGAATTTGTATCTAATTTTTTGACATAAACTCCCTCTAAGTTAATAAATAGTGGTAATTATGCAATATGAATCTCATCAACTATCATGGGTGGGGATGAATAAGCTATAAGAGGATCATTATCCATCAGGGATGAAGATGATGGAATTATAGTGGGACCTAAAATTGGTGTGGTAAGAATATTTATAGATTCCCCAATCTCATATGTATGCATTTACTATATAGGAATTATATGAAGTGGGGAATCTATGAGAACATGGGGTGTCCCATCTAAATATATACTTGTGGTAGTAGGGTTGATGACTCTATAATATTTGAATGGTTGATTATCTATTAGACAAGTGTATAAGTATTCATCATGTAAAAACTTGATGCATATGTGCAAGGAATAGGATACAACCTCCATAGCATTGATCCAAGGTCTCCCAAGTAATAAGGTGTAGTGAAAATGATTAGGCATAGCCTAAAACTATATCGATAGGGTTTTTAGCCCAACCATAATATACAATGTAATATAACTAAATGCATATTTAGGAATGTCATAAAATCCATGAATATTTCTATATGTATTTTGAATAGATGTCATATCAACCCACATAGTCTATATAAATGTGAGGTTGCATACGTTAAGACCTAAACACTAATAATTAGAACCCATTTAATAGCATTGGTTTTGATTAATGCTTGAATTAAGAGTGGGAAATTTTGATTAATGACTATTTTTTAGATAAAATACTCATTACCAAAAGAAATAACATCCTTAATATCATTTATAGTGTTCATGATAGATGTAAAATAAGTTAGCTCTATATCATGAGGCAAAGATGTATGATTAAGTGTTTGAAAAAGAATATCCTTGAAGGTAGTTACCTTTTGAACTAATTACAATATGGATATCTTATCCAGTGTGTTTCTCAATTGATTCACAATATCAAATGCTTTGTGTTGATCCCCAGGTCCTATTATAGTGTTTTAGGGGTGAGGAAGGATGGTGGGATTATATTTTTCCTATATAGGTTGAAGAATCATCTTATTCCATCTAGTAATAGATTTAACCATTGGATCTATTATTTTTAGAGGGAAATTAGTAGAGGTAGAATGTGAGTGAAGGTAATAAAATGGTCTAGGTGGAGGTGGAATAAAAAGAGTCCTCTGATATCTATGTTTTTGAGTAATAGCTAGAGGTTATTGAAAGTGAGCCATGTAATAATGATCCTCATAGAAGTGTGACTCAAGAGAGGGTGGACCAATGTGTCTAATAAACCATGTTATAATGTGATATATGAGAGGAGAGACATACATGTACATCATTTTACCAATGGTGGGTAATAAGCATGCAAGACAAACCACCAAACTTTGTACCAAGAAGTAGGAAATGGCTTCCATCATGATAATCATGATTAAAGGTTGAAAATTGAAAATTGAGTATATTATATAAATAAGAAGGGAAACCATAATAAAATGGTCTAGGTGGAGGTGAAACAAAAAGAGTCCTCTTATCTCCATGTCATTGAGTAATAACGAGAGGTTACTCAAAGTGATCCATGCAAAAATGATCCTCATAGAGGTGGGACTCAATAGAGGGTAGACCAATGTGTCTAATAAACCAAGTTCTAATGTGATCTATGAGAGGAGAGACATACATGTGCATCATTCATCATTCTACCAATGGTGGGTAATAAGCATGCAAGAAAAACCATCAAACTTTATACCAAGAAGTAGGAAATGGCTTTCATCATGATAATCATGATGAAAGGCTAAAAATTGAAAATTGATTATATTCTATAAATAAGAAGAGAAACCATAATGGTTTACTAGGGTTTAAAACAATGTTTTTTAAGTAAGTCGATTTTACCAAATGATTAAACTTGTAAGGGTTATAGATTTTATGTCCTATGTTGTTAAAGGGTTTGAGTGTAGAAAATGGGGTATAAATATCTAATAAATATAACCACTAATTTATCTAAGAATTGACTTGATTTGATATTTCTAAAAATATAAATGAATGACACAAATAAGTACTTACCTAAATATTGCTTGAGACAAAGGATTTGGAAGCTAAAAACTAGTATAAGATTTTGTCTAAGTGTCACAAATAGGATCTAGGTGTCATAAGCCTTCCTAGAAATTAGTTTCATACCTTGGACAATAGCACTATGGTGTTAGTGTCTATTGTTTGCACTAATGTATTTTGTACAAGAACTAATTTATACTTCTCGGAGTAGCTTTGTCTGAATTTACTAAGCCTATTCGTACATGGACAAACCCTACTTCACTATTGGTTTCATGTTTTAACTAGTTTTATATGTAAACCCTAGACTTCCATGTGGTTGGTTATTCATTTGCAATAAATAAAAAATCATTATGTTAGATAGATAGGTTGGACATCCTCAACACTATGTTTTAATGAGAGTTGCCTACATACCAATATTTCAAGGAAGAATCAAGCCTGATGTAGTTTTCCCCACCTAGGTACTAGGGCAAATGCAAGTTAAGCTAGTATGAATGTTAGTTTGAGTGTTTTGAGTGAGGATTGAGATTGGAAATCTATCTATTTTTATCTTGGGATGATTGTAGATGATTTTATAGAAAAGTAGGATAGAATAGGGATCAATAACCTTGATTGTTTATAATTTATTCTAAACCTATTTGTATGTGTTTGTATTTGATTTTCATTTAGTGAATAAAGGGATAAAAGTCATATATATAATATTATGGTGCTTGTGTAAGGTTTGAAATAGGTCTAGGTTGACCCTATGTGTCTTTGGAATTAAAAATATATCCATTGGGGCTAAAAAGAGGGAGAAGGATAATAACACCAAACTAGTATACTAGTATGGGGTGATAGTGTTGAAAGTATGGCTTTAATGTCCAGGTGGTTGAACCTAAGCCACTAGGGGTATAAATACCTAGGGGAGGGTATGAGACTAATTTTAAGAGTTATAGGGATGTTTAAGGCCCATATCAAAGCTAGATAAGTATCTATATATGTCCTAAGATAAGTCCAGTATTAGGCTATAGATGAGTGGTATCAACAAAAACACATTACACTCAAGTGACATTTTAGATGAATAAATTATCGCCTTAGTCTTGTACACTTAAAAAACATAGACCTTGGTTGTTCCTCTTAATTATACACATGTCTTGCTTCTACAAGCCTTGTAATTACTTTATCTTGTGCCCCTAGGCCTATCTCTTAGTCTAACCAGTCTTATATTAATGATATAGACATCCTATATTTATTATAATGTTTAAAATTTACTTATCTTACACATCTACAAGTTATGAGCTTGTATCTTCTCTCCTCCCTAGACACTAAGATTTGGGATAGATAGCAGCACCAATATTATTATCTTTCACCAACATAAGTGTCTAATTCTCTAAATTCATATAATTTTTAGATTAATCATATTCCAGTGGTTGGTCTAAGTGCCTTAATGTGAGTTATCTCTTTATTGGATTGGTATAAATACAATATCAACCCTCATTCATACCTCACCTAGAAATCAAACCAAAAATCTAAGGAACTTATCAAAATGACTCTATCAAGCATTTAATTAATCAAATTATCCTTATTTCCACACTTGTCATAGGTAAAACATAAATACATTCTTGAAGTACTAAAATATAAATCATAAGGTATTATTTTCCAAGTTACAAGCTAGTATGTCAATGTTGTACTTACTTTAAACACATTGCATGATTTACACACAATCCAACAAATAGGGGAGAACTACATGAGTCTAAGGCCATCTTCTAGAGTATTAGATATGTAAGAATCTCCCTTTGATATTGGGGTCAGTATGGGTCACATCTATAGAGTATGATCACTAACCCATTTTTCCCAAAGGTCACATTAAAGATGGAAATCTAGGGTTTTGCCATTTCACCGAGAGTGACAATCCATGACCCAAATCTAAATATACCCGAGTGAAGGTGAATCCAAACCTAGAAGCATCTAGGTGGTTGTATCCTATTTCAAATGATAATTTATACAAGACTCTATCATTGATGAAATTATTGAGGGATAAAACAATTATCAATAGAGCTAGAGGCACCAAATCTAAAATCTTATGATTATTCTAGAATTATCTTCCTACCTAATTTTTGCCTATTCTAGATATATATTTGCATTAATATCATAGCTAGTTAAGTACCTTATTTTATGTCATATATATATATATATATATATATATATATAACATAGTTATAATTTATATTTATATCTTATCTTAGTTTATTAAATTTAGTAAATGGTACACCTAATTTTATCATTTAATCACCCTATTGTAGATCTCATATTCACCCTTGTGCATGTTTAGATTAAGGTAAAAGTAGGTTTTGAAGGGGACCCAAAACCCTTTACATCAAAAAGAAAGATAAACCATTAAGCACGACCAGGTTTTTAAAAGAACCTGTAACTAGTAAAATAACAAAACCAGGTTTTACAGGGACCTGTTACTAGTAGATATGACCAGATAAAATTGTTGTCAAAACACTGAATGGAAAGTTAACAGACTAGATCAACAACTTGAAAAACCTCCCATACCAGTAACCAGCAAACCAATAAAGCAACCAGTTTACTGACCCAAAAAAACTAGTCAGCAAAAGGGAACATTAGATTTTCATTTTGAAATGAGTTTTTTTTTACATGATCAAAGATTCATGTCTAGAGGGGGGACCAAAGGCTTAGAATTTTTCCTCTTAACTGCTATCCATCCATCCTCTAACTTTGTTGCCTCAGCAACCCATGCCTCAGAAGACAATGATCCATGGAACCCAGGGCAGATGGATGCCGTAATAAATTCCTTGTGAGATCCAGATAAAGTCTGGCTCCTAGGATGATCCTCCAAAATAGGGTAAGAGACCAATGCCACCTCAACCACTGGCTCAGATAGATTGCTAACCATAGCCTCCACAGGAACTTCAATAGAATCTTTCACCAAAGAATCCTCCTCAACCAATGGCTCAGAATGGATACTATCCTCATTCTCAGGAATAGCCAGAGCTTCCACAGGTTGTTTAACTATGTAATGTTTAGAGGAAGCCTCAGACCACCAAGAAGGTGGTCGTCTGGATTAAGATTTCCCAGCAGCACAATGAGCAGCAATATGACCCGTCAGGTGGCACTTCCTACACCGAAAAGGGATACCCTCAAAATCCAACATTTGTGTCCAAGTACCCCTTGGGGAATCTAGGAAAATCACCTCAGGAAGGCCCTTAGAAACATCCACATCTACCAGAAAGCGTGCGTAGGTTGAATGGTGAAAATATGAAGTATCTGCATCCAAAAATGAAAAATTCCCAATAGCATTTCCAATGTTTTTAAAAACTGAATCATGCCAAAGATGTAATGGAAGATTAGGGAGCTGGACCCAGATAGGGAACTTGTTAAAGGATTCTGAGAGAGGATTAAAATCCATATGCCACGGTTTGGCATGAGAGGATATCTACCCTGCCAAAAAAAATTATTGTTGCACAAAATTATCTTCCTGTCCTTGGAGCTATGGAATAATGCTATAAAAAAACCTTTTACGCATGGGAAGATTTGGACATTATTTTCAATAAGTGGCATCCAGTTCTTGGAGATCCAACCATGCATATCTATGAGAGAGGGCCAAAAGCCATGGAAATGAAAAATGGCAGCAAAAGAGGAAAGATCTTCTACCCTTGTGCATGTTGCTTGCTCTAAACTCTAGTTCATGAAATACCCATGAGATTGGGTATTCCCTAAAGGAAAATATGGGGACAATTATATTTTTTTGTCCCCCATTTAATGACTAATTTGGGATCATCCTAGGGCATGAATACAATAATTTGATTTCACAAATGGATTTTATGTGGATAGTATTTAACAGATGTAGTATTACCACCAAAAGTTTAATATCAAGTTCTTACACTCAGATACAATTATCATAATAGTGTTATGGGAGTTCATATATTATGATTATCTATTTATAAATACAAGGAGAGAGGGTAGTTCAATCTTAGAAAAAAAACAAAAAAAAATAAGGGAGAGTAAGGTGGAAAAGAGATCCTATAGGTCTAAAATGAACTCAATGCATTCACCATCAAACCAAGTTACCTTACTATAGTTATACACTATAGACTAAGTTTCATTAAATTTATACCTCCAAGAACACATATTGGGAAGAGTCTAAATAAATAGGGGAGTATGCCTCAAATCTGAGCCCTTACTAAATATAAGTAATAGGAGATTATAGTAAACTACACATAAACACCCAATAGTAATTTGTAGATTAACACACAAATTAATAGTACTTTAAAATAGGAACAAGAGATCTCACATAGTGATTATAATATCCAAGCACATCATAACCATAACACACATGCAGTAGAAAAGTGTTAGTCCAATTAATATAGCACTAGGCATTCAAAATGGAGATAAAAGATAATTGAGACATAAAAAAACACTTTGCATAAATAAGAATTCTATTCCTTAAAAAGTGAGTTGTTATAATAATTGATATTGGAAAAATCTACAATATAAAGAGATGAAGTAAAAATCAAGTCAAATCCTATCTATATTATGACACCACTTTTGATCAAGTTTTTTTAAGCCCTATGTGATTCACCTCCAAATAGCATGAGATTCCCATCCTAATCCATGACTTCCACTCATGATAATTATAACTATAATTCAAAATTAAAAATAAACAAAATCCCTTCGAAGCTAAAAAAATCTATGGGGGACCACTTAGTTGATATGCAAAGGTGGATGTGAAGGTCTGAATCAACTACTTTGATATAGCATCCCTAGCTTCCAATGTGGATGAAATTAGGTCAAATTCCATGGCCAAATTTACAAGGCTCATTGGGGGCTCCCTAAATATCACCTCAACTAGAGTCACCAGCCTCTAGTGTCTTTGGAAGAGAGATTTTAATTACACCTAGACCACAAATACCTAATTGATGCTCACTATGGATTGTGTTGATTGTTTTAGAACCACTTAGGCCCATTCCTTATTTGATTTAGCAACCTTCTCTCTCATTGTGATCTAGGAATTTGACTTAAGAGAGGATGGTTAGTGTAGGGTTAGTTCTAAAATGAAAATAAAATGAAATAAACACACTAATATCATAACATTTATAGGCCTAGACACCAGGGAGAGTTTAGTTAACAAAATAAAATGACAAGCACAACTAAAAAGTAAGGAATGAAAACACAAGAATTCCTTTCACCTTCATTGGATGCTCCAAATGCCTTTGTAATGATGGCTTGCTAAGCTTGTGCTTTAAGAGGCATTCTTTAATGGAGTGTGGCTACCTTCATCTCCTCTTAGAACCTTTGGCTTGTGGCTTGGCTTGAAATCAATTTGGCATTATAACACTATTTGCATGAATCTTTTGGAACTAATCCTACATTAAAAATTTACACTAATTAAGCCTAGAAAGGATGTTGTGAGGCCTCCTATTTATAGATTTTTGGATTTAATCAGAATCAACCTCAACCATCCATCTCAAGATTGAGATGTGTGGTTGAGGATTAATTCAATTTTTTGAATTAAGTTTGTAATTATCCTCATCATGGCATTGGTAGAAGGGGAAATTAAGAGGTATGAAGGGCATCATGGAAGGCATTGATGAGGCATGAATCCTGATATTTATGGCATTTAAGGCCTAGGGATGTCTTTCCAAGAAATGAGGTCACTTGATGATGCAAATATTCAATATTCATTTCCAAAACAAATTATTCAACAAATTTCCATGGAATTTTTAATTACTCCTTGATTTGGGTTAATTAGCTCTTAGGCATGATTAAGCACATTGTGCACAAATTACCCAAATTGATTAGAATGCCTATTATTGCTCCTAAATTTGACTAGATTTAAATTGGAAGTCCATGTCAGATGCATTGGATGTGTATTCCCATTTATAATGTTTCTAACAACAAATAACAAAGGCACGAGTCTTGTGTAGAAGATTTGATAGGAAAGAGCAATCCAGAGCATGGATGTGCAAATTTGGCATTTTGACTGAAATGAATTGATCAAAGTTATCTAGACCATAAATTGCATTTCCCCATTTAGGGATACCCTGGCCAAAATTGGCACTTGAATATATCATTTTCACATCATTTTTCATGTTTTAGTATTTTTAGCCCAAATTGTGCATTTTATATAGAAACTAGACAAAACCTCGATTGGAGGTTATCAACGGCTAGTTTTAGGTGTCTAAAATTTTGCCCCTATTTAAGAAGGCATTACAAGTTATAATCATAGTAACATCTTAAATAATGAAAATTTCATGTATGCCTACAACTGCAATGATGATAAACTAACTATATAATACCCCCTTCAGGGAATGGTTGACACAAGGAGGTCAATAAATGATCCCTCAAAAAGAAAGAAATGAAATGAGGGGACCAAAGAAATGAAAGATGATGGGGTGAAGACATAATGATATTAAAAAATTATTAAAAATCAATGATAATTCAAGTGGGATAGGGTATAATGTTTTGCCCAAAGGCAGTTATAATCATTATACCCCAATAGTGGCAATGTGGTATGATAACACAATGATTTTCCCAAAGGGGGTTATAATCATTGAGAATATGGAGCTGCCCCAATTAGGATAGACAAAAAAGATAATAAAAAACAAGATAATAACATGCCCCTGTATAGGTAGAAAAATTAAAGTGGTGACAACACAATGATTTGCCCAAAGGTGGTTATAATCATTGAGAAATGCAAGTGGGATGGTGTGCAATGATTTGCCCATAGATGGTTATAATCATTGGACCCCAATTATGGAAAACATGATAAACTTGGAAAAGGATGATGATAACTTAACATAGAGGGTAATGATGAATTGGAACAACCTACTAGTATGGAGATGATCGTCTAAACTAATAAAGGTTGAAATTCTTTCATGGTTAATTACTTTATTTGGGATATGATTAGGATGAAATTGAGTTATCAGTGCCATAGAGATGCTGCCATTTCTAAATAGAATTCTTAAAGATAATTTTTATTTTAGCATGTGATGGTAGGATTCATGATATAACACCATAAATACTTGGCCAAAATATGCATAAGGACTTACTCCCATAATCTAAAACTCAATAGAAAATAATGCACCAATGATAAAAACCATGATGACAATTTAAACATATGAATAGGGATGGATTCAAGTGTAAGTGTGGACAAGGAATCACCCAATGAACACACATAAAATGAATCAAGATAATAGTTTTGAAAGCAAACAAATAGGTAGACAAATAAACAAAATAAGTAGAAACAAATAATGTAATAAAAATCCTATGAACATTATCCCTAGAAAATAAGGGACAACTTAACAAATCAACTAAATGGGGGAATATAAGAAAAGAAAGTAGGTGGGTGAGTTGTCTGCATATGCACTAGGCAAGTGGATGCTACCTACATAGTTTCATAGATGTAATATCCAATAAAAAAAACTTTAGGCCAAATGTAGTTCTGCCAGGGAATGGGAAGAATGTGATAACTAAGTAAAACAAACATAATGGATGTGATATAAGAATATAAATGGTCTTTAAAAATGTTAAGTGTGTGAGATAAAAAGTCCAAGAAAGATGGGGAAACCAAATGATAAGTGATTTGCTTGTAACTTAGTAAGGGTTTTCAGAATCCTTAAGGTAAAGAAGTGTTCAATGTTTTTGTTCTTTTCTAACAATTTTTTGAAATGTTTTTGGAAGTGTTTTGGAGTGTCACAAATCAATTGAGAATGATGAAACATTAAATGTTTCAAGCTTGAAAAATGGTGAGAGTGTGGCTTAGGTTACTCTCAAAATAGTGAGAGCGCTCAAACTTAGGTTACTCACAAAATAGTGAGAGCATGGCTTAAGTTGCTCACAAAATGATGAGAGTGTGGCTTAGGTTGCTTGAAAAATGGTTATAGAATGGATTAAGATGCCCAAAAAATGATGAGATCATGGCTTAGGTTACTTTAAAAATGGAGATAATGTGGCTTAGGTTACTCATAAAATGGTGAGAGCTTGGCTTAGGTTACTCATAAAATGGTGAGAGCATGGCTTAGGTTACTCAGAAAAATAATGAGAGCATGAGGAAAAGGGTGACTGAGCTGACCTCAATATGTATTGAATGATACCTACATATTCCTAGAGTAAGACCTCAAGTCACTGTAGTTCCACCATTTTAGTGAAGGAATTTGACTAGTGCAGTAGCCAATTCAAACAAAATAGGCATAGTTGGTAAAAAGACATAGTATGGCATAAGAAGTGGCAAGTTGATATGTCAAGGCTTAGTGTCTCCCATAGTTTTCACATAGGTAGTTATAACTAGGACATAATGGCATAGATAAATGGTACTAATTTTCCAAAGGTGGTTACAATTAGTAGCAAGACTGGTGGTACGAAATGACTAAAAAGTGAAGGATGTAACTACTAAAACTTTTGTCACACTATCCCAAGATACACTCCCTATCTAAAATACATGAACCAACTGATGAAATAATTAGATACCTTGATGTTAAAACTATGTAATGAATGATGAAAACCAAGGTTAAATGGCCTAGGCTTTAGAACATGATGGGTCAATAGGTCAAAACTGGAAAGTAAATATGGGAAAGAGGATGAATAAGGGTAGTATGTGTAAAAAAAGAATAGTGATAAAATAGTATAACTAAAATGGTCCTTATAGATGATACACCTTAGCATTAAAGCATAGTACCACTTTAGATGAATAATATTCATTTCCTCTAAAAGTTTGTCATGATCTAGTGTGTAAATCCTGTATGCTCTTGATCCATAATCTATAGTGATGATGAAAGACACTATCTAATTTGGTTTGAATTTAACTTTATGTTTTTTCTTGGTCATGGTATTATTTTGGTTTTATTTAAGAATAAGATCACCAATTTTAAATGTTATATACTTTACATGCTGATTATAGTGGCATTTGAGTCATTTCTAATATGCTTGAAGATTGTTGAGGATGACTATGAATTTTTCATCAAGTAAATCCAAGATCTTATAGGTGAGATACTCGATAGTCATGGTCATCCAAGACATGCTTAAAAGAGATGCATAGTGAAGGCAACTCAACCTCAATTGGAAGGATGGCTTTAGTACCATAAACAAGTGAATATGGAGTGGCTCCTATGGGGGTATGATTATTAGTACATTATTCCCAAAGGGAAGGGAATATCTGGAGGTGCCAATCATGATAGGCATCATTGAAAATATTTTTGAGAATATTGACCATGGCTTTTTAATGCCTCAACCTAACCATTAACTTAAGGGTAATATTATATAGAAAAGTGTTGTGTGATGTTGTATTCGATGAATAGTTGGTCTACATCTTTGTTCTTGAATGATCTTCCATTATTGAATATAATTTCAAAGGGGATATCTTAGTGGTAGAGGAGATGGTTAAAGATAAATTTGGAAATTTGCTTTCCAGTCATGTAAGTGAGAGGTATAGCTTCAACCCACTTAGTGAAATATTTGATGGTGGTAAGGATATGTTTATGGCCATCAAATGAAGTGGGGTTAATCTTCCTAATGAGGTCAAGTCCCCATGTAGAAAATGGCCATGGTGTCAACATCAGTTTCATAGATTTTTTTGGGGGGCATGAATCAAATTAGCATGCCATTAACATTTTTCACATTTTGTACATATGAAATGGCATCTACATCCATTGTGGGCAAATAATAACCAATACATAATATATTTTTGGATAGGATTACCCCACTAGAATTGGGTCCACATATTCCTTTGTAAACTTCTCTTAACACTAATGTAGACTCTACTGAAGTTAAACAATGAAGTAGAGTTCCATCAAAACTATGATGGTAAAGAGTGGATCCATGTAAAGTATAATGAGTGGAATGATGAATGAAGGATTTAGTTTGTTTTTGAGATAGGTTAGGTGGAAAAAATTGGTCATGAAGGTAGTTGTAAATATCTGAGTATCATATAGAATTAGGACCAACAATATCACAAATCATGGCAATCATGAAGGTTTATGAGTTGGTGCTGACAAATTCTTGATGAGGAACTAATACTCTTTAGCTTTATCTATTTGTTAAATCAGAGAGTTAATAGTAGCCATGGCATTTGTAGTTTTGTTACTAGCCCTTAGAATATGCTCAAATTGAATGTTAGAAATTTTATTTTTAAGAGTGTCAACCATGGCTTTATATAGAAGTAGCTTGTCATCTTTGGTCTAAAAATTATTTGTGACCTGACTTATGATTAAATAAGAATCACCATAAACTTGAAGATGAGATATATTCCAATGCACTTCTTGTCAAAATCATATAACAAGTGCTTAATACTCAACCATGTTGTTTGCATAAGGAAAGTTGATTCTAAATTATTTAGGGATTAGATCCCCTTATGGTGTAATAAACAATAGTCATATCCTCAATCTATGTGTAGTGAATGAATCATTAAAGTATAGCTTCCAAGGCTACTCTTGAAGGGGTGTTTCCATGATGGTCATGATGGGTTCATTAGTAAATTAAAATGTGAGTGGCTAAGTGTCCATGAGAGCTAATTCAACAAGTTGATCTGTAAGAACTTGTCCTTTGATTGCTTTTTGATTGACATACTCTATGTCAAACTCACTAAGAAGCATGATCCATTTAGCCATTCTACCTTGTAAATATAATTTAGATAGTAGATACTTGAGAGGATCTCATTTTGAAATGACTATGGTTTTATTATTCAACATGTAATAATGTAGTTTCTAAGCTATAAAAACCATAGCTAGATAAGCTTTTCCAACAAGTACATAGTTATATTTATATGTAACCAAGGTATGGCTTATGTAGTAAATATCATGCTGATATCATGGCTTAGGTTACTTTCAAAATGGTGAGAGTGTGGCTTAGGTTACTCATTGAATGGTGAGATCTTGGCTTAGGTTGCTCATAAAATGGTGAGAGCATGGCTTAGGTTGCTCAAAAAGTAATTAGAGCATGGGGAAAAGGGTGACTGAGCTGACCTCAATATGTATTGAGTGTTACCTACATCTTCCTAGAGTAAGACCTCAAGTCACTATAGTTCCACCATTTCAGTGAAGGAATTTGACTAGTGCAGTAGCCAATTCAAACAAAATAGGCACAGTTGGTAAAAAGACATAGTATGGCATAAGAAGTGGCAAGTTGATATGTCAAGGATTAGTATTTCCCATAGTTTTAACATAGGTAGTTATAACTAGGACACAATGGTATAGATAAATGGTACTAATTTTCCCAAAGGTGGTTATAATTAGTAGCAAGATTGGTGGTAAGAAATGACTAACAAATGAAGGATGTAACTACTAAAACTTTTGTCACACTATCCCAAGATACACTCCTTATCTAAAATACATGAACCAACTGATGAAATAATTAGATACCTTGATGGTAAAACTATGTAATGAATGACAAAAACCAAGGTCAAATGGCCTAGGCTTTAGAACATGATGGGTCAATAGGTCAAAAATGGAAAGCAAATACGGGAAAGAGGATGAATAAGGGTAGTATGTGTAAAAAAAATAGTGATAAAATAATACAACTAAAATGATCCTTATAGATGATGCACCTTAGCATTAAAGCATAGTACCACTTTAGATGAATAATATTCATTTCCTCTAAAAGTTTGTCATGATCTAGTGTGTAAAACCTGTATGCTCCTGATCCATAATCTATAGTGATGATGAAAGGCACTATCTAATTTGGTTTGAATTTACCTTTATGTTTTTTCTTGGTCATGGTATTCTTTTGGTTTTATTTAAGGATAAGATCACCAATTTTAAATGTTATATACTTTACATGTTGATTATAGTGGCATTTGAGTCATTTTTGATATGCTTGAAGATTGTTGAGCATGACTATGCATTTTTCATCAAGTAGATCTAAGATCTTACAGGTCAGATACTCGATAGTCATGGTCATCTAAGACATGCTTAAAATAGATGCATAGTGAAGGCAACTCAACCTCAATGGGAAGGATGTCTTTAGTACCATAAACAAGTGAATATGGAGTGGCTTCTATGGGGGTATGATTATTAGTAAAATATTCCCAAAGGGAAGGGAATATCTTGAGGTGCTAGTCATGATAGGCATCATTGAAAATATTTTTGAGAATATTGACAATAGCTTTTCAGATGTCTCAACCTAACCATTAACTTGAGGGTAATATTATATATAAAAGTGTTGTGTGATGTTGTATTTGATGCATAGTTGGTATACATCTTTGTTCTTTTATGATCTTCCATTATTGAATATAATGTCAAAGCGGATATCTTAGCGGTAGATGAGATGGTTGAAGATAAATTTGGAAATTTGCTTTCCAGTCATGTAAGTGAGGGGTATAACTTCAACCCACTTAGTGAAATATTTGATGGTGTTAAGGATATGTTTATGGCCATCAAATGAAGTGGGGTTAATCTTCCCAATGAGGTCAAGTCCCCATGTAGAAAATGGCCATGGTGTCAACATTAGTTTTAGAGTTTTTATTAAGGCATGAATCAAATTAGAATGCCATTGACATTTGTCACATTTTGTACATATGCAGTGGCATCTACATCCATTGTGGGCCAATAATAACCAATACATAAGATATTTTTGGATAGGACTACCCCACTAGAATGGGGTCCACATATTCCTTTGTAAAATTCTCTTAACACTAATGTAGACTCTACTAAAGTTAAACAATGAAGTAGAGTTCCATCAAAACTATGATGGTAAAGAGTGGATCCAAGTAAAGTATAATGAGTGGAATGATGAATGAAGGCTTTAGTTTGTTTTTGAGATAGGTTAGGTGGAAAAACTTGGTCATGAAGGTAGTTGTAAAGATCTGAGTATCATATAGAATTAGGACCAACAATATCACAAATCATGGCAATGATGAAGGTTTATGAGTTGGTGCTAACAAATTCTTGATGAGGAACGGATACTCTTTAGCTTTATCTATTTGTTGAATTAGATAGCTAATAGTAGCCATGGCATTTGTAGTTTTGTTACTAGCCTTTAGTATATGCTCAAATTGAATATTGGCAATCTCTTTTTTAAGAGTGTCAACCATGGCTTTATATAGAAGTAGCTTGTCATATTTGGTCTAAAAAATATTTGTGACCTGACTTATGATTAAATAAGAATCACCATAAACTTGAAGATGAGATATATTCCAATGCACTTCTTGTTAAAATCTTATAACAAGTGGTTCATACTCAACCATGTTGTTTGTATAAGGAAAGTTGATTCTAAATGATTTAGGGATTAGATCCCCTTATGGTGTAATAAACAATAGTCATATCCCCAATCTATGTGTAGTGAATGAACCATTAAAGTATAAATTCCAAGGCTACTCCTCAAGGGGTGTGTCCATGATGGTCATGATGGATTCATTAGTAAATTAAAATGTGAGTGGCTAGGTGTCCATGAGAGCTACTTCAATAAGTTGATCTGCAAGAACTTGTCCTTTGATTGCTTTTTGATTGACATACTCTATGTCAAACTCACTAAGAAGCATGATCCACTTAGCCATTCTAGCTTGTAAATCTATTTTAGATAATAGATACTTGAGAAGATATACTGTTGAAATGATTATGGTTTTATTATTCAACATGTAATAATGCAGTTTCTAAGCTGTAAAAACCATAGCTAGATAAGCTTTTCCAACAAGTGCATAGTTATGTTTATATGTAACCAAGGTATGCCTTAGATAATAAATATCATGCTCTTTTCCATTATCATCATGTTGAGCCAAGAGTGCTCCCAGAGCATAATCGATAGTTGATAGGTATAACAAGAATGGCTTTTCTAGTATAGGAGGTAATAAAATAGGTGGATTGACAAGATAATCTTTGAGTTGTTGAAAATCTATTTGGTAGTGATAATCTTAGTGAAATGCAACTCCTTTCTTTAAAAGGTGCATAAATGGATAGAACTTATTTTATAACTGAGAGATGAAGTGTTAAATGGACTGGATCTTACCCTACAAACTATGAAGTTACTTCAAATTAGTTGGTGATGGCATCTCAATTATAGCTTAGATTGAATTCAATACCTCTATGAGATATGATGAAGCCAAGTAGTTTGCCTGAAGTTACACAAAACACACATTTATTTAGATTGAGTCTAACTTTGTACTCTCATAATCTTTCAAATATGTTACACAACATTGTTGGATGGTTGGCTCTAGTCTTAGATTTTCCCAATATATCATCAAAATAGTCTTCAACAATAGCATGCATCATATCATGCAATATTATAGTCATGGCTCTTTGATATGAGGCTCCCACATTCTTAAATCCAAATGGCATCACTTGATAATAAAATGTTCCCCATGGAGTGGTGAATGTTATTTTATGTTGATCTTATAGTGTTATTTGATCTGATTGTATCCTAAAAAGCCATCCATGAGTGAAAGCATTTCATAATCTCCCATGGAGTTGAAAATAATGTCAATATTAGGTAATGTAAAATCATCTTTAGGATAATCTTTGTTGATGTCTCAAAAATTAGTACAAATTATAATTCTTTTAGGGTTTTTCCTAATAGGTAAAACATTAGAGATCCATTCAGAGTAGTCAATGGATTGGATACATCCTAATTCTAAGAGTTTTTCCAAATATTTATTTACTAATACAAAAATATGAGGATGTATCTTATGGATATTTTATTTTACCAATTTGGAATCAAGATTAACCACAAGGTGGTACAGAACCAAGGCAAGGTCTAATCCTAGTATGTTAAAATAGGCCCATGCAAATATATCCACAAACTCTCTTAATAGAGATGTAAAAACATTGTGTTTCTCCTCAGTGAGGGACACACCTAATTTTATCCATTTTAGGTATGATGAAGTCTTGATGTTTACCTTTTTTTATCTTAAACTAGAAGGGTCGAACCATCTTCTAGGATAATAGGCAATGACTTGAACTGTTGGACTATTTAGGGTCCTCTGTTAGGACTTGCTCTTCAACTTCTCCTAGGCATGATGAATCTGAGTCTCCTAATAGGATATTTGGCCATGTAACAAAAAAATCAAAAATTATTGGATAATTTGATCAAATAATTGTTTTTTCTTAAAATTGAACTCAGATCTGTAGGCAACTTCATCATTGATGGTCTTCTAATCTGAATTCAAAGAAGAATGAACATCCCCATCTAATGGCACCTGAAACAAGTTTTAACCACTAGACAAGCCTTTATCTTTACTTTTTCCCTAGTTAAAAATCACCTCAAAGAGGTTTTCACTTTGGGACCTCAATGTTTTATTTATTTGTTTCTGGCTAAGGGTGTTCACTCACTCTCTGAAATAGGCTACAAGATCTAATGTGATTGAAAATACTAATTTGTGATCTCCCAATAGAATATTGTCTCTAAAGCCTAAGAAATCATAGAATGCCTCATCATTTCAAAACTCATCAATTGGTAGAATGGATTCTTGTAGGTCCCAATCAATTAGTTGGGGATAAGATAATCGAAATGGATTATGATGAATGGCTTAGGTAAGGGTACAAATGGCATTGTTATCAAACAAGTTAGATTTAGCTAGGCTATTAAAGGTAATCCTATGATCAGACTCTACTTCATTGTCAGCATCATCATCACTAGTCATTGGTGATGGAGTTTGATTAAGATATGTGGGGTCAGCCCTAGGTAGTTTAAATCCAAGCTCATAAGGTCTTTCATACTTAGTCATGGAAATTGGCTTGATAGTTCCTTTCTAATTTAGTTCGAGGCCTCATCCTTCATAATTGTGATGTTGCATGATCCTATTGGGAATAGGATACATTGTATTTTTATAACAATCATCTTGGTCATCATTGTATAACTAGGATTCATTCCCTTCAAGAGGGTCAGGTCCTAGGCCAGATGCTGGTATAAATGTGATAGGTCCCTTATCTTTGTTTTTTTTTTGCCAATGCCTATGTGGAATGAATTTAGGTCACCCAAAGGTTTTATTTTGAGGAATATTAGCAATATGAAATGTATCATGGGTCACATATTCTCCTAGATCATTATCTAAAATGTTTAAATGATTGGAATCTTTAGGAGGTGGCATGTGGGAAAGGGAATCAAAGGTATTAGGATCTATATAATTATTTGATGAAGGATTAATAAGTATAGCCTTTCCTTTATCCTACTTGGAACTTAGATTCATGTTGTACTGATAATTATAGCTTTCAAACTCAACCTCAAGATGCTTGTAGTGTTCATATAGGTGTAAATCTCCTAGAATATTCACCTCCATTCCTAAATGGAAAAACTTGATACATTGGTGGAGTGTTGATGGGTCTATATGAATCTCATATAACCAAGGCCTACCTAGAATCATGTTTTATGATAACTCAAGATCCAACATATGGCAAAGTGTATCATGGGTTAAAGGCCCAATAATAACTAGAAAACTAATGGTGCCCTGTGACTCTCTTTCTTGATTATCATAGGCTTTAATAGTTATTGTTTTTGGCTGGAGATCTATCATTGTGTACCCAAGAATCTTGATGAGCTTGAGAGACACTATGTTGAGGCTATATCCATTGTTGATAAGGACACATTTCAATTTATGCCATCTAATATAAACTTCTATGTATAATAGGTTATTATGGAGTGGGCCAAGGGATGACATATTACTTTGGTTGAATGTGAATTGTTGGGTTGGAGCTAGGTGTCCAACCAAAGCTTGAAATTTATCAAGGGATATGTCACTAAAAATAGTGGATTGGTTCAAAACCTCATTCAATATTTTTTGTGGATTATTCACATTCGTAGAAAATATAAAATAGAAATTTATGCTGGTGTCTTTTGAAATTAGTCCACAATATCAAACTTCTTGTCTTGGTCAGTAGTGAATGGTTTATTTTGAGGTTGAATGGTTGGTCAGATGAAACTCAAAGTGGTAGATGGTTGTGGACTTAGGATAGTAATCTTCAACCTCTGAGTTATGATTATGCAATCAAGATTAGATACTAGACCATTATTGCTAACTGATGCTAGGAATGGTGTGGGAGCATATAAGATAAGCCTTGGCTCTCACTATACTCATATGTGGTCACATGGTAAGGATGAGTTGTCACTATAATATCTAAAGGGGGAAGTTTTAGTTCTCTAGTTTTCCTATATGCACTCCTAGGTCAAATAAGGATTATCCATTTGATTTGGTTGAATATCGTTATTTAGCAATGGTCTAGGCTGATTAGTACTTGGTTTAGGATTAATGGAGAAGGTATTAACATTACCCCCTACAATATGACCTACAACCCTATTGTATTCATGTGTAAATACATGGTAAGTTTATTGGTTATTACCATTCTGACTATAGTTTTGTCCATTATTTTGTCATTGTGGATTTTATTGTTGATTTTGTTGATTCTACTAGTTTAGCATTTGATTCTAATACTATTGATTTTGCTGCTACATTGGACATTATTGTTGTTGCTAATTGTTCTACTATTATTGATTGTTATGTTAGGGAAAGGGGTTTTGATAGATCCCAAGAGATTGATTGGAAGTGGAAGCACCATTATAAAATTTTATCTCCCCATTCTCCAATATATTTTCAATTAAATGATTGATTTGGACACATCTTCATAGATTATGCCCATGGACCTGATGATAGTCACAAAATTCATTTCCATGGTACTAATCAGGGTAAGGAATGCCTTGAAAATAATGTTTTGGTATGGGCCAAATAATTATATTAGTGGCAACAAGCTTGAAAAATATAAACTCAATAGGTTCTCCTCAGTCACTAGAGACATGACATGCAGGGAATGTTCCTCTAGGAGGGGTTTGTAATGATAAGGACTATTTTATTTGTTTTTTAGGTCCTGGTAGTTCTACTTATAGCATTGGTTGGAGAGGTTTTTGGATATGAGTAACCTTAAAAGGTGGTGTAAGTGATGTCTACACAATTTGGATGTGATGAGATTTGGTTACTCCATTTCCCACAACATTCCTATTTCAGTTGAATTGATTTGGTTTTTTATGATTATTGGCTTGTGTTGGTTATGATTCTTGTGCTTGGATGGGATGTTGGTCATTTTCATGATTAGTAACTTGATTTTGATTACTTGAATTAAGTTTTATGACCCCTTTATTGATGATCACTCACTCTATCAACAAACCTTTGTCAATGTTCTCTTTGAACGTATGTACACATTGTAGTTCCAGATGATAGGCTATCTCACTATGCAAATTTTTTGTAAACACAATAGCTAATTGTTTATCTAGTAAACTATGGGTCAAATAGATATCAAGGGTTATCCATCATTGTAAATAACTTGCAAAACTCTCCCCAGTTTTTTGTTTTGTTTTTGTCAGGTCCACTAATGAAATCTCATGCTCAATATTATAGGAAAAGTGCTACACAAATTTATTGAAAATATCATCAAAGCATGTTACTAAATTATTGGGAAACTTTAAAAACTAGTCCAAGGCTTATCTAACTAGGCTCCTTAAAAACAATAGTAAGAGGCATATGTCACTATATGTCACTGGTTGACATGCAACAAAGAATTTAGTCAAGTGGGCCTTAGGGTCACCTTTCCCTTTATACTTATTGAATTTGGGTGGTTCATATCCTAGAGGAAATGGTATCTAAAAATACTCCATGTTGAATGTATAAGAACACATGTCATCCAATTTGAAATTCTTAGTTTACTTCCCCACCTAAATAGGAACAATTACATCCTTCATCTATTACAATTCTTGGGATAGGAAATTGGAAGGGATATTATTTTGAGTTAGAATTTGGGCGTTGATATATGGTTGGGAGGTCACAAGTGGAACACTTTGACTAGGTTATGATGGAGACACCTGTTGGGGTACATTGGTTTGGTTGGGGAATGGATTAGGAATACACATACATGGATTGGGATGTACTTGAAATTGTACATTTGGTTACATAATATTTTTGTTTGGGTTGGTGATAAAATTTTGACTTAGAATATTTTGTGGCTGAGATGAAGGGATATAATTATACTATGCCTATTTTGGTTGAAAAGGGACATGTTGTTGACTAATCAAACCTTGCTATTAATTGGTAACTTATAGACCAAGACCTTGTCTCTAAATTTGTGGCACATTTTGAACCAATAGTTATTTAGTAGGTACTTGAGAAACATGGGGACCTCCTTGTTTCATGAATCCTTGTGAGCAAGTGAAAGTATTTTTTAGATTTAGCATCTATCATTGACCAATATTTACATGTTCCTGACTAGTCATTACTTGGTTTTGGACTAGCATATTATTCTACGACTGAAGAGGTATGTTTTTTATTACTTGGTGAGGTGGAATATTAGTTTTCCCTAGTTGAGATGGTAATGTACTCATCCTTTATTGCATTGATACACTAGAATATGTCTATTGTTGTGGAATACCACTCACTACTTGTTGAAGAGGAGTAGGATTCATCATATTTTATCATTGAGGTGTAACATTAGCCATTACTTTATCATCTAATATTTTAGGTTATACATATGAGGAAGTGGCTGGTTGAGGTTGGGGTGCACATGTTTTTGGATATTTATTTGTGTATTAGTACTAATTTGATTGAGATTGGATGCTATTTACACATTGTCTACTATGTTTGGCTCACTATTCAGTGTAGAAGCTGAAGACACTTCTTCAATAACTGGCATATGTATCAAGTTATCTATCAAATCAATTTATATAAATGGGTCAAAAATTATATTTTCTTGTCCAATTAATTCCATCAACACTCTTCTTAAAGGTACTAGGTCAATGAGAGGCTTACTTACCATGTTCATCTAATTAAAATCACATGTTAAATTTAGGTAAGTTTGTTATGTTTTTTTTCATTTGGTTAAAGTTATCTTCCATGATGTTTTTGCCTTGATTAAATATATTGGGGTCTTCGAACATTGTTTGGACTAGAGCCATAGGATTAATAAAAGAATCCTGTTGATCATAAATGATATTATGGGGCACTCTTACTAGACTTAATAAATTTTCATGAGAGAAGTCTATGAAAAACTTAGCCCCTACCTCTATGGCCCTAACCAAAATCTCATCTTTGTTCTCTAACAAATGTCACTTAAACAAAAATTGATCATACATAGAAGTTGAATTAGTAAAATATGGATGTTGAAGTACTAGTTCATCCACTATGGGTATTATAGCTAATTATTGCATGGTTTTTTCTTGGTCCTATATTTTGTAAGGTGGTGTGTTAAATAAATAGTTAGCCAATGGATCTTGGCTTTGTGCCTCTGATTGAGTATTATAAGAGTGATAAGAATCCATCTTATAAGTAATGTTATCTTCATAGGGGTCTTGTACCATTTCTTCCTGTGTAACTACATTAATAATCCTTGGATTGTACATGAGTCCACTATGAGTGTAGGAATACATGTTGGGATCCATAGTCAATGCTTGGTGATAAAAGGTCAAAGAGTTATACAAACTCTAAAAAGGATATAATCTAAAACAAATGATGCCTTTAACTTGGTCTAGATTTATCAAAAGGATAAAAATGTTTATGCAAATATTTGTGAGGAAATAATCTAGTGTTAAATATCTAATGTTTCACTATTCACACAAAGATGAGAAAGTAAATGGACCAAAAAATCAAAATGCTAAACTTTAAGGTTGAAGTGTTTTAAATCAGTCTAATCTAGGAAATTAAAAGTTTCTAGGTCTTTTGTCTAAATGTGGTGTCAAAATATAGGCTAAAACAAGGCATTTAATAGGACTCTTGTCTAAATGGTGTCAAAATCTAGACTTTGAAAATAGATGAAAGTTTTAATCTAATGGATTTGAAACACTTCCAATAAACACTAGGCATTCGATTCTTTGACATGAACTTAGTCAACTAGGTATAAGGTATGAAACAAAAGGAACTTTAGAAATAGTTTATTTTCTCATAAATAATGGTATAAAATTTGGTTCTTTTTGAAAAACAAGCTAGACAAAGGTGAACAATATAACTATGCTTTAGACAAAGGATCAAAAGTACACTTGGATCAATCTGAATATATAAGAACAAATTTGGAAATAGATGTAAGAAGGTCCATGAAATAAATTTTTAAATGATTTGGGTAGTGTAACAATTCTATACTACCATAAATGTATGACAAAAAGGTTTGCTTCAAAAAAAATTTAAGGTAAAGGTGCTTTCCTATCATTTTGATAGCATAACACTTCTTTTCTTGACTCAAAAATGTTATGGTGCATAGACTTAAAGTGCAAGTGTTTAGCAAAAAATGGTTTAAGTCTATCAAGTGATGATAATGATTATGAGTCTTAAACAACCTTCAACCTAAATTATAAATTAAACCTAAGTTACCTCATGTTTAGTGTAAATGGTAAACCCACTTAACACATCAACCCTATGAACTTGTAAAGGTGTAATTTTGAATTTAAATTATAAGTGAAGGACTTAAACAACTTTGGTAAATGTATAGACTCAATTGGGTAGCATAACTATGCCAAAGTCAATGATATGACTCTCAAGCTTTTGATGAACTTTGAACAAGGAAAATGGATGATCTCACATAGGCAGCATAACACCTATTTATTCCAAGGAAAATTTGGACTATGCATTTGGTTTGGATTATTTGCTTACACCAAGCTTTTGAATCCAAACAAGACTTTAATCAAGGAAAATACCAACTAATTAATCACCCTTAGATCCTAAACTGAAAATGTTGTTTGGTACTATTGGAATCCATCAATATACATCATTTGAGAGGATTTTAAGTGTTCATCTAATAGTAAATGTACATTATATAGTAGGGTTTTTACACCCCCTACTTCTCTCAAATGATAGTACTATGACATGGACCTTGAGGTGCACTTTGAACCAATATAAATTTCATAATAAGTGGGGATTTGTCTAAATTCTAACAAGTTTCTAAATGATCTAGGGGAATCAATTACATAATGACTTTAATGCCAAATAATACAAAATAAAAGCATAGATTTTGGGTTCATATCACTTAGCTTATTGCAAAAAGGTCTAGTCCTTTTTTCAACCACTACATCCTATTGTTCACTCAATGTAGTGAGATGTCCAAAGTGCCACTACGTCCCATGTGCAACTTTAAAAGATTCAAATGAAGTCAATGTTGGGAGATGAAACCCTAGGTCAAAGCTTCCCTAAAGAACTTGCCGAAGGTGATGAAGTCCCCCTCACAAGGTAAGATGCATAAAAATAAAGAAAGCATGAAAGTATAAATACTTTAGGGTCATTTTCAAGGTCACCCAAAATTTGATGAGTTTTTGTGGAGTGCTTTACATGACTTTCTTTCTAAGCCTTGGACTAGGCTACTTACAATAGGAATGGTGCTTTTAATTCTAAGGGTTCCATATAGGGGACAAATGGAAGAGCATACACACAACACCCCTCTTTTTTCCAAATAATATTTGATTAAACAACAATTACAAACAAGAAACTTTTAGAAATATGAGTTCCTTTTTAAGCACCAAATTCAAAAGATTGAGTGGTGTTCATTTGACCCCTTAGTCTTAGTTGTAAATTTGGAAACTAATGCTAAAAAAACTTATTTAAGAACCTTAAATGTTAATTTAAGCACCAAAATAATGTTCCTAATTAGTTTTAAATCATGAAAAATATGTTCTAAAACATGATTTATCAAACTTTAAATCTGCTAGTTACCTGTCTACCCTTAAGGCATCACCCTAAAATAAAATATATTAGATTAGAAACATTTTAAATGGATTTTCCAAATTTTGTAAAAAATTATGAAACTTGAAGCTAAAATAATGCCAACTTCTAAAAATTTAGGATAAAACATGTGGTTTTAAAAAAAATCATCCAAAACAAAGTTTGTATGACCCCAAACTAAGCATTTTAAAATAGCTCTCAAGTTTGTGTTTTTAAGAAAACATAGTGACTGACATTGGTTATATACCACTGATGTTGGTAATGTCCAACTAATATCTAACCAATGTCAATTCTACTAACTAACATCAATTGAGCCAAGTAACTAATGTCGGTATTTCATATCCACGTTGGTTACTATGTAAACATGTGGCAACAAAAAATGGCAAAATAAAATTAGAAAATCAATTTGTAAGAGTTTTAAAGGTCCAAATGAAGATTTTAAAGAAGATGTTTAGTATGGTGTGAGTTCCAAAATGAAAACAAAATGAAATAAACACACTAATAGCGTAACAACTCTAGGACCAGACACTAGGGAGAGATTAGTTAACAAAATAAAATGACAAACACAACTAAAAATTAAGGAATGAAAACATAATAATTCCTTTCACCTTCCTTGGATGCTCCAAATGCCTTTGTAATGGTGGATTGCTTAGCCTATGCTTCAAGAGGTCTTCTTCAAAGGAGTGTGGCTACCTTCATCTCCTCTTGGCACCTTTGGCTTGTGGCTTGGATTGCAATGAATTTGGAATTATAACATTAGTTTCATTAAGCTTTTGGAATCAATCCTACATTATAAATTTTCACTAATTAATCTTAAAAATGATGTTGTGAGGCCTCTTATTTATAGATTTTTAGATTTGATCAAAATTGACCTCAACCATCCATCTCAAGATTGAGATGTGTGGTTGAGGATTAGTTTAAGTTTTGGCATTAATTTTGTAATTATTCTCATCATGTAATTGTAATAAGGAGAAATTAAGAGGCATGAAGGGCATCATGGAAGGCATCGATGAGGCATGGGTGGCATGAATCCCGATATTTGTGGCATTCAAGGCCTAGGGGTGTCTTCCCAAGAAATGAGGTCACTTGATTATGTAGATATTCAATATTCATTTCCAAAACAAATTATTCAACAAGTTTTTATGGAATTTTTGATTAGGCCTTGATTTGGGTTAATTAGCTCTTAGGCATGATTAGGCACATTATGCACAAATTACCCAAATTGATCATAATGCCTATTATTGGTCCTATATTTGACTAAATTTGAATTGTAAGTCAATGTCAGATGTTTTGGATGCATATTACTATTTGGAATGTTTCCAATAACAAATAATAAAGGCATGAGTCTTGTAGAAAATATTTGATAGGAAAGAGTAGTCCATAGCATGCAAGTGCAAATTTGGCATTTTAACTCAAAATAAACTGATCAAAGTTAGCTAGCCCATAAATTAAATTACCCCATTTAGGGATACCTTGGTCAAAATTGGCACTTGAATATATCATTTTCACATCATTTTACATGTTTTTGTGTTTTTAGGCCAAATTGTACATTTTAAATGGAAACTAGCCAAAACCCTGATTGGAGGTTATCTGTGGCTAGTTTTAGGTGTCTACACTCATGACATAGTCAAATTAACCTAGTGTACTCCAAATTCTTCCTTGTCTATTAAGGTTCCATCTAGGTAAAGCAATACTGTATTATTGACCTCTTTGAAATAAGTCAATATCTTTTTTTTCCCTCTTCCATGTGTCTAATTATAGTATGAGCCATAGACAACCATTCATCTATAGTCACCTTCATGTTCCTATCATACATCTGATACAACCCCAATTTATAGGTTGGCATTAGTTTTAATTCTAATAACATGCCTTTTTTAATCACCACCACCATCTTACTATACTTTTTGTCTATCTTCACAACCCTCTCCAAGTAAACTTGAGATTGTTGGATAAGTAGATTGGTCTCAACCAGAGTCTCCACTACCTTCCCTAGAACTAATAAGAGTAGTAAGAGGTAATCCTTAACCTACACAATCATCTTAATGGAGAATAATATATTCAATTGGGCCTTTAAGGTTTGAACCTATCTTTATATGTCCCTGAGGAACTTCTATGACATATCATGAGTTGCCTAGAAAATAAAGAGTGGATCCTCAATCATCCTTTCTTCCCTACTAGAATACCTCACCTTAGTGAGGGATAACATATCCTAATGAGTGTACTAAACCATTGGGTTCCCTTTTTAAATGAACTTCTACATTAGATTCCTCTTCATGTTCCCCAAAGTTTATTCAAAGTTCCATTGTATGTCTGGGTCACCCTAAATGATCATATATTATGCTTAAAACTTTGGGACTATTCCTTAGGTTATGGGAGGTGTAGGATGGGTGTTTGATATGGTTGTGAAGGCTAGAAGATGAGGTTATTGGTAAATAGATGAAGTGGAAAGGGTAAATAAGGAAAGTAATGGAGGTAGAGGGGGCATGGGAGTGAAATAAGGAAGGATAAAAGGGGATGCCCATAAGAATATCTATTCCTACCATTATTCTTAGGTCATACATACTTGACGGGAAACTAATCCTAATATATGGGTTTTAAAAAGAAGGTAATATATTTATTGGTTGAATCTAAAACCCTAGGTGCCCAGGGTAATGGAAAAAGTGGGTCAGGGACAAATGCACTAAGGTGATGTGGATGGGAATGAAGGAATTGTTGAGGCTAATAGATGAGGTTGGATTTGAGTGGAAGGACTTTGAATTAAATCTAGAGTGTGATTTTCCTTTTTATTTTTATTTATCCTCTTACCCAATTCAACTCCAAATACTGTGGTGGAAGGATTAGATATAATAGTAAGAGCCTTAGGGGCTAATATAAACTACCAAATGAGGTACTAGGATGATTGAATGGGGTATTAGGGTAGTTATTTCAATTTAAGGTACACTCCCAATAGTTGTACCCATGCTTGCAATTCAAATGCATCCAAGTGTACCTCAACTGAAGGTAAGCCTAAAGAAGGCACCAAGAAGGTTTTAGGTTGTGGAATAGATGGGGTAGAAGGGAAAAAAGAGGTAAGGATTCTCAAGAGGATCAAGGCCAAATGTACCTAGGTAAATGATAGAGGGGTGTAATGGGTAAAGAGAAGGCACCACTTGGGGATCTTGTGGGAGGGAAAGAACTTATTGGTACCATGACTAGGAGCTAGAAAGTGATAAGAGTGAGGGGTGGAAAGAAGATGGAGGAAATGAGAGATGTAAGGGGCGGAACCTATATTGATTCCTATTAGGAGCCTCATTTTGGGCTCACCTATAGACTGTTGGCTTTATCAAACCTCAAGGTCTGTGTGGCTAGGGGTTAAGGTGTGAGTGAATGAGTTATCTACATCTAGGATACTTACCATCGAGTAACATGGGTCTAGATTGGTTTGGATAATCCTTTGGAGCTATTAGACGAGGTGAATCAAGGGCAAAAAGAGTAGGATATACTTGAAGAGGTAGAAATAGGGCTAGATAATGAAGAAGAGAAGGTGAAAGAATGCCCTTCAAAATCCTCCTAGAGATAATGGGAGGATTTAGAGTTGGATCCTTGACAAAGTGTTCAAGAGTTGGAGGGGGAGTAGGTGGGCCTGACTAGACCTTATTTCCATTATTGTAATAACCCCACTAAATTTTACTATAATATAGTATTTATTTTAATTAATTACACATATTCATCTTATAGATTTCACCATGAGAAATTTAATTAGTGATCTTTAACTAATTGAATTTATTTAGTTAACCAAAAGGTTTATATCTTATCCATTTAGCTAAGTATCACCAAGAATAGATATAACAATCATGAACAATACTAAATAAATAATAAATACTATATTAAAATCATTAATGAAATAGTGTAAATTTAACCACAACTAATACAATATTACAACCACTATTATATAAGTACAATGAATGAATATTATAGTTTTCATCAAAAAATAATATCTTGAAATAATAACACATGATACAAATCTCTATAGAGAATGAGTATCCATGATTCAGGTATCAATCTATAATCTCAAGTTTATTACTCCATCTTAGAGGGAGAGCATCATCTGAGTGATTTTACACACCAACCATGGACCATATATCCCCTGCACTATCTCCCAACAAGGGGATGTCCCACCCTTCATAGATGGGTAGAATGATGATGTAGGAATCTAGATTGATGAATTAGAATCATTTTTTTTATACATCTAATACATAATGTGTTCCATAAATATATCTATTCTAATAGGGTATCACACAAATGTGAAAAATATATCATCATATGAAATGACAATTTTTAATTATAAACATTATTTTGGCCAAAGATTTCAATAATTAATGATATCTAGGATCAGTCAATTTCATACACACCACTCAATCAAATTACACCTCATCTTACATTGATGGTAGTAATTAAGTTAGTGAAATCCATCCACTGCTTATTTAGATTTATGAATATAATATTCAGTTAAAATATATAATAATATAAAAACCCATAGATTCATTCAAAATATTTCCCTTTAATTAATAAAAATATGCTAAGTATATAAATATCAAATACACACATTTAGTCTGTCAAATGTAATTTAATAAATCCAATATCATCTAGTTTATTACAAAATAATAAATAGAATCAAAAATATTCTTAATATAACATACCATCTAGGTAATCATTTATCTAGACTACCAATTACTTTAATCACTACATAACTTATAATGCTATTTCATCCCCAAAATAATCATTATAACATGGGCTTATTTAATTATTCATATTCCACATATATAACAAAATCCATCAAAAACATCTTAATATGCTTTATTTTTAAAACTCATAACTTATTTTAATTTTTTTATTCAAACATTAAAATATATACAAACACCCATTTTAATTTTTTATGGCATTAATGTTTTTAAGTGTGTGTGTGTGTGTGTGTGTGTGTGTGTGTGTGTGTGTGTGTAATTCTTGTGTACAATTTCAATACAATATAATTAATTTATTGTATACAATATTTTCTAAGAAGACATCCATTATCTTAGAGTATTTTGTATACTTTATGTTTACATCTAGCTAACAAAATAGCCCCATAGCCCTTTTATAAATTAGATAAATCCCAATATAATTGTTTAACTAAAAACACACAAATTTTCATGTGATTTACCATTCATACACAACCAATCATTTATAACAATTTTGTTTATTCAAATTGCTCAAATCAATCTATTTATATTAATTTTTCATTCTATTGTATTCAAATATGACCAGAGAAATACACATAATCATTTTATGTCAAACCTAGAGAATTTTAAGACTATATATCTCTATCCTAAAGTTTACTCAATCCACCAAATGATACAGTTGATAACCCATAACTAGTCCATATTCATTATATTTTCTAATTCAAATTGAATAGAGACTAAGATTCTCATCTAATTTATGAATTAATTCCTCATATTTACAAACTCCTTAGACAAGTAAATAAGTAGTCACATGTTATAAACATAACTTAGTCTTATTACATACTTAGTCATAAGAGTAAGTTCAATTGATAAATGAATTCAACCAAGACATTATATATTGTTAACTCAACTAGAAGTTTATTTTTGGCATCCTTACCTGATTCAAAACTTTATAAATTTAAGAATCAACCAAAATAACCATAATTTTAAATATATTACTCAATATATTTCTACAAACTTTTATAAATGTTACTAATTTTATATATCCTACTTGAATTTATAAAAATTGTGTTAAATCTTTGCTAATAATATTTGACTGAAAACCCTAACCTTTCAATAATCATTTATATATATATATATATATATATATATATATATATATATATATATATATATATATATATATATATATATATATATAATTTTATCTAGCACTAGGTCGAATATATACATGTGTATAATTTGGTGTATGTATACATATTTTTATACACAGTCAACCAATTTTTTTAAAAAAAAAACACACACACACACACACACACACTATATATATATATATATATATATAGTCAATATGTTATAGAAACATATAACTTATTTCTCCCAAAAGAAAACCCAACCCTGTATAACATAATCTAACCCCATGTAACCCAATTAGTATTTGTCTAAGTTGATCACTAATCTTATGTCCTTAGACTAGTTCGACATCCATAATTGAATCATAAAACCCTATCTAAAATGCCTCAAAACATAATAATCAAACACTAAATTTGTTAGGACTTATGAATTAAGAAAGGACTAAAGAGAGAGATTTCATAGGAGTATACAAACATGGCTAACAACTACAGCCCTACCCATTACCTTTGGGTTATGGGGTTGGATGTAGGATTCTATGGATGGTCAAGCCATCCACAGGGCCCTACATACAACCCCTTCTATTTTTTTCTAACTCATTTCAAACAAATGAAATCTATTAACCCAAATAAATTATTTTCCATTAAATCCATAAAATATATCACTCAAGAATTTAAGTACAATAACATCCTATAGCAAATGCTTAGTATGCTAAGAAAGCTTATTCAACACTTTCTTTACACTAATAACTAATTTTTTTATTTCTACCCATTGTTCCTCGTATGCATACCTCCTAGTCCTCCTTCCTCTTTCCTTTATTCCTTTCCATCACCTTACTCATCATGAATTTATCCTTCCTTCTCATCATACAAAACCCATTAAAAATATGAATGCCAGAATAGCTCAATAAAACTCCCTCTAAGCTACAGTTCACCACCATTTTTCATATTATCCATAACCAACTCACATCATGATTTTTTAAAGAATTATGGTTATCTAATGTTAATGAGTGATTATAAAACCTAATTATCTCAAAACCTTGTAATGACTCATTAAAATAATCATTATATTTCCTTTATAAAATATGTATGCCTTCTGACTTAAAACAATTTTAGCATCAACTTCACAAAATGACTAAATGACAAATCATAGTCACTATCTTTTCATGAAATGTTGACTATCAATTATTTAATAATCATAATTAATATATATCATGGTTATAACATATATAACTTTAAAAAATACTTGTAATTATTACTATGCGATTCATAATCAAACACTATGCATTCAACCTCTATTATAGGTTAACTCTCTAGGTTTAGACAATAACCATAGACTTTAGCAAACAATTTGACAAACACAATTATGTTTATATAACTTGTTTCACATTTATATTATTCTATAACACCTTGCATTACGTTAATACTTAACAAAGAGCTTATTCTTGATTAGGTATTTTACAGGTTTATATTACTATTAAAATGGATAATATTAACCTTTTAAATGTAAATAGTTAGTAAAAAATTGGATAAATTAAGTAAAAACATACATCTATTATTTCTAAAAAAGAATCCAAACAAACATTTTTGATTGAATATTTAACTATGTACAACACCATAGTAAACCACTTTAAACTAGTTAAGTATAAATTTATCAAATCAGCTAACTAATAACATCATTATCAACTATATTAGTGAAATCATGTAATCACATAAAATAATATAGGAATATAAAAAGGTCACAACACACTTTCATAATAAAAAACAAATAATTACACAACTATCTAACTCAAAAAATTAATCACAAAATATGAATATACTAATATGGTGTGTGCATGAGTTTCTAGTTTTTCTCTCTATCATCCCCCAACATCTCCATCTACACCAACATCTCTAATGATGATCTTCCTCCATCACACTCTAAAGGATATATCTATCTTGCATCCACATCATAATAATCAATTTAGTTATCTCAAAACATAAATATATCTTTAAAATAATGTTTGATAATTTATAAACATGATCATAATATATGGAGTAAAAAGTACATCTATTTATAGCAAACCAATTATGTAATTTAAATAACACATAATTGTCCCATAATTAGTAGATGACATAAATATTAATCAAAAAATAATTAATCAACTAATCAACCATAATAATTCATGGATCAAAATTATTTTTTAGCTTAGAGAGAAATTGGGATGTGACATCTTTCTCCCTAAAGCTAGTCATCATCCTGATGACATTTATTCAAACACAAGTTTTAAATTTAAAACATTATTAATAAAAAAATAATATAATATGTAATAGTAAATCAAGTAAAAAAATGTGGAAATAACCTTAAAAACTCAGCATATTCTTTCCAAGTGGCATTATCTTCATATATTGGTCTCACTAGACCTTGTACTATGACACTTCTCCATTATGAAAACTAAGTTTGTGAGTGTTAATTATTCTAATTGGTTATACCATGACTACCCTAGGATCCATAATCTAAAAATCATTCCAATTGAACACATGTGAAGGATAAACAACATAATTTTTAAGTTAAAACATTAGGAAGACATTATGTAAAATACTAGAGTTGGTGGCAATGCAATCCTATACACTATAAGATTGACCAGTTCTAAAACTTCAAAGGGTCCTACATATCTTGATGAAATTTTCACAAAATTCCTAAATTTAATCAAGATTTTCTAAGTTTTAACCCACATAAACACTTTATCACCTATAGAAAACTACCTAAATGTTCTCTTCGAATCAACATAACTTTTCTATCTATCATTGGCCTTATCCAAACTTTGTCTAATTATCTTGACTTGTTCTTCTATTTCTTAAAGTATCTTAGGTCTAAAGACTACCTTATCTTCTAACCTATCCAAATTTATTGGTGTTCTACACCTCCTTCTGTATAATTCCTCAAATGGATCCATCTTTAATGTTGATTGGTATGATTTGTTATAAGTAAATTCCAATAATGGAAGGTAATGCTACCACTTATATTATTGATCCATGTAATACATATTAAGGAGATATTATAAAACTTGGTTAACTCATTTTGTCTACCTATATGTTTATGGGTGATAAGAAGTGTTGAAATTCAACTGTAACCCGAAGCTAAATTTAGAGTCAACCAAAACCTAGAAGTCATCCCTAGATCTTGATTCAAAATGATCTTCTCTATAAAACCATGATATTGATACACTTCTTTCATGAATCTCTTTGCAATCATGTGCGCATCATATATCAAGTTGTTAATTATGAAATGAGCTACCTTGGTTAGTTTTTCAACTATAACCAAGATTATATCATGTCAATTCCGTGATAATGGTAACCTTTGGATTAAGTCCATACTAATCACTTGCCACTTCCATTTTGGTATATCATGTAGATATAACAATCCAACTAGATACATAGGTTTAGCTTTTACATGATGACATTATAGATAATGAGACAAAAAATCCATTACATATCTCTTGATTCCCTTTTAGAAATAGAGTGGTCTGAGCTTAGCCATGAGCTTGGTTACTCTTGGATGTCTTGAATATGGGGCATTTTGAAATTACTTTAGCACTATGCTCCTCATATTCTCTCTGTTAGGCATATACATTCTACTATTATACCAAAAAATACTATCACTCTCTATCTTTAATCCCTTGTACCTAGGATTTTGAGCATTCTTAGATAGTGATTTCCTAACTTAATCATAAAATTCATCTCTTATCAAGAATTTAATCACCTAATCTTGAAACGTACTCATAATAATAGACACAGTTATTATGTACCTCCTATGGCTTAGAGAATTAGTTACTCTATTATCCTTGCCTTTGATATAATTAATATCAAAATCATAATTAGATAAAAACTCTAACAATCATCTTTGATGAGCATTTAGGTTCAGTTGGGTAAAGATTTACTTGAGTCTCTAGTTATCAGTCTTGAGCTCAAATAGTTTCCCCAATATATAATGCTTCCAAAATTGTAAATTATGCACAATTGCCATAAGTTATAGGTCATGAAGGGAATAATTCACCTCATATGGATTTAATTTAATCAACTTATAGGCTACCACTAAGCCATCCTACATAATAACTCTTCCAATTCCATCCCTAGATGCATTAGTGGTCACTGAGAATTGACCAATAGGATCAAGAACTCTTAATACTAGTGGTGAAGTAAGCCTTTTTTTTAGTTCCTAAAAATCATTCTCACACTTATCTAACTAGATAAAACTATGATTCTTCTATTAAAGAGAGGTAATTGGATTAGCTATATTAGAGAATTTTGGAAAGAATTTCCTATAATACCCTTCTAATCCCATGAAACTTATTACCTCATGCAAATTCTTTGGTACTAGCCATTCTATTATATCTATTATCTTTGTTGGATCTACTAAAATTCCATCCATAGAGATAATATATCCCAAATATTTTACTTTATTTGGAAAAAATGCACAATTAGATTACATTTCATACACCCTATGCTTATGAAACCATTACAAAACTAGTTCTAAATGTTGTAGGTGATCTTCCTCATCTTTGGATTAAATGAGGATGTCATCAAGAAATATAAAAATAAAATGACCTAGGTAGTCTCTAAATATATTTTTCATAAGATTTTAAAATGTTTTAGGAGGATTTATCAACCCAAATGGTAATACTATGAACTTGTAGTGCCCATTTCGAGTCATGAACACTATTTTTAGAATATATTCTTCATGAATTCTTAACTAATGATACCTATTAGAAGATCAATCTTAGAAAAGATTATTTCCCCTTGTATTTGATCAAAGATATCATTAATTTATGGTAATGGATATCTATTATTGATCATTTCTTTATTGAACATCTTGTAATCTATACACAAGAAAAGGGTTCCATCATTCTTGATGAAGACCACTAGTTCACCCCACAGTGACATACTTGATCGAATCAACCCTTTCAACAACAATTATTGAAGTTATGCCTTGAATTAAACCAACTCATTTTTTTCATCTTATATGGCACCTTAGACTATGTTTCTTATCTATGTATGATATCAATCAAGAAACCAAACTTACACTTGGGTGGTAATCCTAGTAATTCTTTTAAAAACACATCATGAAAGTTTATTAAAAAAGAATAATATTTTATGGATGGTTCCTTAGACTCCTCCATCTAATTTATATTAATGATAAATGTTTTTTATCCCTTCCTTTGAGATTTATTAATTTGAATTTTATAAATTTTCCTTATCTTCAACTCTCTTCTCTCACCCTAAAGTTGTGTCTAATTTTTGAAATCATCTTGACACTCAACATGTTTTAGATAATAGTCAACCTTAGATTTATGATTTGTAATCCATTTCACTCCTAAGATCACACAATATGATCCCAATTCTATATCAAAAATATCCACTACTATAGTGAATTTAGGCAACCTAATCTCTACTTTAACTATGTCAACTTTGACCTTAGATTCATTCCTCTATTGTACCGACCATACATTTACCATAACTCAAGTTTTTCCACAACATTTACTTATCATTTTAGGATAAATGAAACATTATGTATCTCTTGTTGTTGGAATCACAACCACTAAGAAGGGGGGTGAATCAACGATCAGAATTTTTATTCACATGTACTTATTATCCATTAACCATTCAAACCAATATAATGATTAAAAAATGCATTTAAAACCATTCATGTAAGCATGAAGCAAGAAAATAACATATAAATACAAGAGATATGTAAGAAACCATCATGGGGAATAAAACCCACTAAAACATAATTTGGAAAACATGTCCTATAAGACCATGAATCAAATTTAGTTGAGCACCAGCCCAACAAGGAGCACCAACCCCTAAGTTTATCAAGTACCAACTTAAATTTAGCAAACACCAACTTTTTAGGAGCTACAACCCCCTTTATGATCAAGAAACTAATTAGTAAACACTATAAACCTATCCATCTTGATATTATTTCCTTATCATAACTAATGATAGTCTTTTATTGCTCTATCACACTCAAAACTACCTCTCACACAAGTAGAACTATTATTTACCTTCTTTGTTTAATTAACCTTTCTATGGCTTGGTTAGGTCAAATAACCTTGATAACCATCTTTATTAACCATTTATAATCTTAATTATGGTTTTAATAGATCCTCCTGATGATATATAAGATCTCCTTAGCTTGTCAAAACTCTATTTCATTTACTTTAGATACATGTGCTCTCAACCTAGACAATTAGGCCTATTAAGACTTATTTTTATACTTGACTCTTGTTTTCACATACCTTCATTGGCCAAAAATATATAAATACATGTATCACCCTTAAAATGGTTCAAATAATAAGTTTCATATATGAAACATCCATTACATAGGTTGGTCACCAGTCATAAGAAATCAAACCACTATTAGGCCTAAAGGAGACCTAATGCAATTAGACCTTCTCAAGAAATAGTTTACACTTATCCCTCTTGAAAATTATTTATGTTATAGTTAAAATCAATAAGAGTGGGGTGAATCAATGAGCCCAAATAATTTGTTATCATAAACATTCATGAATCATACACAACATTCATAGCAATGAGCAAGAGAGACAATGCAAGATCAATTACACAACACATGACATACTTGGGAAAAACTCTTGGGAAATAAACCCCATTGGAACCTAAAATTGGAATACTATCTTATAATAATAAGAACCAATTTAGACTAGAATTATACTTATCAAAGAACTACCATTCTTGATTTTAGTGAGATTACAATCCCATAAGGAGCTACTACACATGTCTAGTTGAGCACCCACAACAACTACAATTTTAGCAAGTTTCACCTTAGAAGGAGGGAAAAACCCCCATAGATGTTGAGCACCCAAAAAAAACCTATGAAAAACTCCTCCTTTGGACTGATGTCTTCAACACCTAATGATGGACCTCTTGTTATCACTCTTCACCTTCGCTCATACTCAAATAATAAAAACATTATTCTACTAACAAATATGACCTACAAGCCATAAAAATAGTCCTCAATATATTATTCTCTTTATCTCATCCATAATTCACTCTATCCTTCTTTTTCTCCATAAAACACACACACAAGCCTCTCTCAAATCTCTCCCAAGTCTCTCACCTAAAGTCTAAAAATCACCATCTTTGATTTCACTATTTATAGAGCATTTATGATAATCAACACCTTGGTTAGACATTAGACATGCCTTAACCCTTAAGTAAATTATCTAATTGAGACATAAATCAATACAATATTCATAAGTTATCCATATCATCTATTGGTCACCCTTAAGTAGCTACACATTTTAATAAGGCCCTTATAGCCCTTATAGGTCTCATGCGAACCCATTCACTCCTTTAGAACTTCATAAAATAAAATAAGAACATATTACCACTTTTAAATACATTGTTCCACTCCTTATGTCCCCTTTGACAACCTCAAATGATCATAATTATCTTTTCTCACATCTGTGTATGCTCAGACAAGTCAAACATTAACCTGGTGCATAGGAACATTATGAATGAAAACATAATCAACTTCTAAACCATTGTTCATAATGTATAAAATTGGTAAAACCTTATAAATGCACATAGAGAATATTAATGAAGTCTAAAACACTTCCAAATATCTAAGTCATCAAGAGACATCAAAATACCATCAACACAAGCTCAAACATCCTTCTCAGGTCACTTTCAGAACAATCATGAACACACATTTAACTTTGAAAATTAATATATTTTATTTCACACACTTATATATCTTAAAATTAGGTTCATTAGATGCACCATGGGGTCCTTTTCATCTTTTATTTTTACATCATGATCAAATTCATCTTAGATTAAAATTTATGGCCCAAAAACCAGACATTGGTCTTTTCTTCATAAATTCAAATATTCAAATGCAAATGGTCATAGTTAAAATCTAAATACAAAGCTCACATCTCATGTCCTCTCAAATTTAGATCAATTCTGTATAATTTATCTTGTATAAATTTAATTCATAGGTTCTAATGGTCAAACATTAAACCTTAATCACTTTGACCTCATCTCCGGTACCCTTACAATGTTGACTCAATACGCACCATCAATCTCTACAGATCAACTAGGTATTTGAATATCAATTCTCACCACTTGATCAATCTATATGAACACCCACTCACCATTAGATATGTATCCTTTACCTTTTCTCAGTCATTAAACAATGTGTACTTCTTTCCATCTCACTGCTTCCTAACATCTTGAAGCAAATTTACTCCATCAATCTTTTGTAAGATGCTTGATCTTTATCTTTGATAAACAAATATCATATTGACCCATTTAACTCTACATTTATCATTGGTGGATCTCTACTAGGTCTATATCTTTAACATCATACAACTTGATTAAGTATGGGGACCAACTGCAATATTTTTTAAAATCCTACTTTGCACAGATATATATTTTGCCTTTATCAATCTCATGTCCTAAAATATGCATCATATGTTATTTAAAAGATGAATCCAACCATGTATCAAAATAATCCTGAAACCTTCACATGTGTGAGATATCATGCCACTAAAATTCCTTCTAAAAATCTTGTCATAGATCTTGATGAGCCAAAAATATGGCTCATTATTGACATGGAATTTCCTTCATTTCATCTTTCTAAGGATATAATATTAGGAAAATCATATAAATTTATCTAAATATTACATGAAAAATATCTACTTTATCTCATTTATGTCAAACCAAAGGTTTATTTACCATTTTGTCATTTATAGCTAACAAGTAGCATGTTTTATTGTTTTGGTTTTGAAGAATACACAAGAAGGATGGTAGAAATAGCATTTTGGAGAAGTTCTAGTTTTGACCTTAGTTTTTTTTGCTATGGAATTAGCCAATCCAAGATATATGGACTCTTCCAGTCTAAAATCTATGGACTCTACCAGTCTAGAATCTATGAACTCTACTAGTCTAGAATCTTTGGACTCTACCGATCCAAGATCTATGAACTGTCTTAGTCTAGAATATAAAGACTTTATAGATCCAAAATTTGAGAAGAAAAAGAGTTTTTACATGATTCAAAGAGGAAGAGTACTCTAATTAGATTCACATCAATGAAATACTTAACTCCTATTTTGAAAGATTCAATCTTGATACATTTTGTATATATTTGGACCTTAAAACTATTATAGGTATAATATAACTATCTTATCAAGACAAATAGATTTTTAGGATATTTATCAATCCAAATATCCTATTTTTAGGATGAATGGATTGACTAAGAACTCCTTTTTTCTTGCATACTATTTTTAATTTGATTATAATAGCATAAATATGTAAATCTTTTATCTAAAAAGGAGATGAATAACTATTACAGTTAGAATTTTGGATATACTATAAATGTTCCAGATTTCTATTAATTAATACAATATCATTATAGCTTTTAGTAATAAGTAAAATTCATTCTTAAATCTAAGAAGATCAAGGTCCCACTCTCCTTGGAACTAAGAATTTATGTATGGTATTTATATTTATGTTGAATTAATTTTTCATTACTAGATAATCAAAATATCTTAAATAATTACAAATATTAGTAATTTAAATTCAAAGATTTACATTCTAATAGCTATCTTATTTTAGAACAAGTGTGACTTAGTCTTGGTATTTATTTTGATATACTGCATAGGAGTTAGTTAGCTTAAAATTATCTCTTTAGTTGAGTGTTTACATTTCCATGTAAGTGTGAATTAGATAGATTTACATTTGCAAGTAAGTGTGAATTAGATAGATTTACATTTCCATACAAGTGTGACTTAGATAGATTTACATTTACATGAAAGTGTGAATTAGATTAAGGGTGATTTAATTTCAAGCAAAGCATTGAATTAATTAGTGTAATGGTTAATCTCTTCTTTCAACAAGTGTGTGAAGCAATTAGATTCGAAGAATTCTTTCATTGGTAAAAGTTAGATTAGAATCATCAAAATTCTACTAAGACCAACTTATAGATCTACCACCATAAACCTTACTATAGATAGCTTTGGACACTAGCCCTGGTTTGATAGACATCAATCTAAAATATTGATTCAATGAAGGTTTAAATGACACTCATCATTTTTAGAACCATTTATGGGGACATTCTTAGGTGTTAGTAAGGTAAACCTTATTGATCTTTAGATATATTTACATTTCCAAGCAAGTGTGAATTAGATAGATTTACATTTACATGTAAGTGTGACTTAGATAGATTTACATTTCCAAGAAAGTGTGAATTAGATTAAGGGTGCTTGAATTTCAAGAAAAGCATTGAATTAATTAGTGTAATGGTTAATCTCTTATTTCATAAAGTGTGTGAAGTAAATAGCTTAGAATAATTCTCTCATTGGTAAAAGTTAGATTAGAATCATCAGAATGACCCCAAGACCAATTTATAGATCTATCACCATAAATCTTACTATAGATAGCTTTGGACACTGGCCCTAGTTTGATAGACATCAATCTAAAATATTGATTAAATGAAGGTTTAAATGACACTCATCATTTTTGGCACCATTTTTTGGGACATTCTTAGGTGTTAGTAAGGTAAACCTTATTGATCTAAGTTTTAAAAAAAACATAAAACAAAAAAAAATCAAACAAAGAGCAATCAATTTATGCTTTGACCAAAAGATTCTAAAGGAAGGTTTGTCCCTAAATACCCTCTAAAAACAAAAGATGAAATCTCTACTTTATAACTCCAAGAAGGAAGTCCATCATCTTTAGCTGAGATCCTTTAACAAGTTATGAAGTCTCATCTTCAAGATTATTATAAAATATTATTTAGGACTAGAGTGTTGTCTCAACCAAGTCCTATAGGAAGAATTCACCCAAAAAATCCATTTTTAAAAAGAGAGTATTTAGAGTTTGCAACATATTTAGAAGAAGCATTTGAACAATCCATCACTGAAGAGAGTTTTGAAGAATTTGAACAACCTTCAACCAATGTTCATTGGGAAGCTAATCCTAGTTTTGAAGACACATCAGAAGAAGAAGACATGACTCAACAATAAAACTAGCAAGTTGTAGTACCAAGGAGGACTTTTTCATTTCCCATTGTTTCAGATCCTAATGATCAAAATTATAAGAAAAACATTTCTCTTGCTAATTTTACAAATTTTTGGGGAAAATATATAGAAGACCCTAACCAATTTCTATTTGAATTTAAGGTACTTTGTCAAACATATGACTATACAATAGACAATCAGAAACTAAAATTATTTCCATCTACACTCAAAGATGTAGCCATGAGATGAAATGGAAACTATGTTTCTAAACAAGTATCAATATTAGTATAGGTTATGAGAAAGAAATGAAGATTTTTTTAAAAATCAAATAGAATGATGATGAATTATTAGAAGACTATCTAGATAGATTTACATTTGTTTATAAATGGAGTAGTTACCCACTCACTGAGGAAGTCCTAAAACTTTTTTTCCTCAAAGGATTAGATGAAGAAACTAGAGATGCATTAAATCTAATGAGAGGAGACATAAATAAATTAGCCTTTCTTTAGATTTTAGAACTTTGTACTAACTACTCCAAGACAAAACTAGGGATTAGGAGAACAAGACTAAGGAAATCCAATTAAATATGTAAATTAATAGAATAATTTGTTAATTTGAAGACATACATTTTGGTCACACTCAATACTACATTGGATGGCCTTCAGGCTAAAGCTAATACAACATAACCATTAGAAATATATTTTCCAAAGTGTAGATTGAAACTTTCCCTTAGAGATTATCCTTTAGATAAAACAAAAATTTCATCTTATGGAATCTATGAAGGAAATGATCATGACACAGATCATTGTACTTATATACCCACTTTAAAAACTCAAATGAAATAAAGTGTTCAACCTAGTGAAGAGCTAAACTATATTTAGAGACAGAGATTCTTTCCACAAAACCATCACCAAGGACAGTTTGCTTCCATAAATATAGGTAACCCTTGGAAATCATCATGGAATATTCTAATGCCTCCATCCATGTGAGAACAAACATATATGGCATCAACTCAAATTCCATGGTAAGGACAAGAATGGATACCACCTTAACCATGGATGATGCCACAAAAACCATGAGTGCCCCAAAAATAGTCACATACACAATGGAATCCATAATGGAATCTTAATCCATAATATAATTAACCAAGAAGACCACCATAATAGCAAACTATAATGCCACCCCCTATTATCCAACATCTAAAACAAGTTAATCATCCCCCAATGCCTACACAACCAATAGCTAATTTAAATAATATGAAACCACCACCTATTTATATTAGTGAACAAGATGGTAAAATGAATGTAGGAGCAACTAAATACTCTTATATCCATTTAAGATTAGTGAAAACTATATAGAAACCACCAATTCTCATTTCTGAAATACCAAATGGAAATGAAGAAACAAAACAATCTTAACTAAACAACAAAGAAACCAAAAGCAAGGAAAAATCTAATAAACACAATGGAAATGTCATTATACTAGTATTTCCTTTCCCTGAGAGATTAAAATAAATTGAAACCGAAGAATCATATTTGGTCCATGAGTTGTGAAATATGAGTATTGAGGTACCCCTACTATAAGCTATTAGGGATACTCCTAAATTGAATAAAATCATTAAGAATTTGTTTGTCAAGACACCTAAAATAAGGAAATAGTATCTAAAAACCATACATGTTGATGACAAGCTTGCTAATTTATTAGCAAGAAAAGTTTTAATACCCAATTATGTAGACCTAAGTAGTCCTATCATAACAGTCACAATAAGAGGAAAGGAAATTCCAAATGTTCTAGTGGATTTAGGGGTAACAATCAATGTCATGACAATTGATACTCTCCAAACACTATCCCTAATGGGAATGCAACCTACCACTACCATATTTCAAATGGTAGATCAATTTTTGACCAAACCAGAAGGAACTATAGAGAATGTTGTAGTACTTATTGAATCTTTGAAGTATCTAGTTGACTTTATGGTGTTACACCCCAAAACCAAGAATTTAGGATATCCCCTAATTCTAAGAAGACCATGGCTAGCTACTCTGGTAGCACTAATTGATTTTAGGTCAGGAGACATAACCATTTCTAATGGTTTCAAATCTAAACACATTTATTTTTACCCTCCTACAAAACCATCAATCAACCACATAGAAAAATTTGGGTGGATAAGCCAGACAATATAACAAATGACTTTTCATCTTTTAATATAATTATAGTTAAAGAGCATCTAGAATAATTGAATGAATAAGTAATCTAAGGTTATGAATAACATGACCATTCAACATAAATCTCTACCAGTCTAGAATCTATGGACTTAACCAGTCCAAAATCTACAAACTTAGCTAGTCCAGAATCTATAGACTTTGCCAGTCCAAAATCTATGGACTCAACCATTATAGAATATATGAACTCTCTATAATTTTATAATACATATTCTATCAACCTTTATACTAATTTATCATGTAATCATAGGCCAATTCAAGAAAATATTTGGAATTGAGTAGAAACACAATAGACCCATTTCTTGAGTGCAATTCATTGCCCATTAGCAAGAGCTATTCCTCCTAAAAAAGGATTTGTTGAAAACATAACTACATCCCATATGATAACTCATCATCTATGTCATTTTAATTCATTAATTAGTGAATTTAATAAAGTTTTACCTAATCATCTAGACAATAAACCTCTCATGGTGTTACTAAGAAAAGTCTTGAACATTAATAGTTGGCTAACAAATGACGAAGAGGATCAAATTTTTGATGTCTTAAAATGACACACCAAGGATTTTGATTGGGATTAAACTAATATGAAGGTAATTCACCCAAGTTTATGTACACATCATATCTACACATAATCAATAAAACCAGTAAGACAGCCATAAAGAAGAATAAATCTAGCATTTAAAGACAGTCAAAATAGAAATTAAAAAATTGTTGGATGTGGGATTTATTTACCCCATTTTAGATAGCTAGTGTGTTTCACCATTGGTAATTATACCTAAAAATAATGATAAATGTTGTGTATTTGTATACTATAAATAATTTAACAAATCCACTTTAAGAGATTATTTTCCATTGCCTTTCATTGACCAAGTTGTGGACAATTTAGCAGCAAAAAAATATTTCTCTTTTCTAGATGGGTTTAGTGGATACAACCAAATAATATTAATATCTAAATATCAAGATAAAATAACATTAACCTATCCTTGGGGAACATTTACCTATCGATTACTTCCATTTCAAACTTTGCAATGCTCCTGCAACCTTTCAAAAAGTAGTCCTAGCAATATTTTTTGACCTCACTAATGACCATGTGGAGGTTTACATGGATGATTTCACTATCCATGAAGAAAATTATGAATAAGATCTTAATAATTTAGAAAGAGTTTTGACAAGATGTGAGGAACATCAATTATCATTAAGTCATGAAAAATGCTTGTTAATGATGGATCAAGGAATAGTGGTAGGACATCACATTTTTATAAGAGGAATTCATGTAGATCCCAAGAAATTTGAGATAATCTCCAACCTACCCATTATACATAAACAAACAAAGGTTAAAAGTTTCTTAGGACATGTTGTCTATCATAGATGCTTTATAAATAAATTTAGTAAACTAGTTGCTCCTATGTTTTATTTGCTCACAAAGGATATTGAGTTTATATAGAACGCTAATTACCAATAATATTTTGAAACAATCAAAACCAAGATTAGTATTACCCTAGTATTAAGAGGACTAGATTAGATAAAAACTTTTCATATATATATAGATGCTTCTAACACAATAATCGGTGTATTCTTGGGATAAAAAGATGAGAATGATCACATGCACATTATCTATTATACCAACAAAAATATGACACCTATTGAGAAAAACTACACCACAACTAAAAAATATTTCCTTGCTATAGTCTATGCAATAAATAAATTTAGACACTATATAACAAGCTACAAGGTGTTTATCTATACATACCTTTCAGCTATTAGATACCTTACCAAAAAACTAATAGTGGTAAGAAGGATTATCATATGGTTATTGCTTTTATAAGAATTTGATATAACTATTATAAATAAACTAGGAAAATTTAATGTGGTTGTTGATTTCTTGTCCAGACTTGACACTTTAGGTGAATAAAAACCAATGGAGGATGATTTTATAGATGAAAAATTGTTTTTTATTTTAGTAGAATCTCCATGGTTTTCTGATATAGCTAATTACCTTACTACAGGGAAGTTTCCTCTGTATTTTTGAAGAAAGCAAAGAAAATGTTTAATCAGAGAAAGTTCTTCTTTTAAATGGATTAATGGAATGTTATTTAAATTCATACCTAATCATGTGTTTTACAAGTGTGTAACCAATAATAAATCCAATGACATCATCAGAGCTTATCATGATGAACTAAGAGGAGGACATTACTCAACTCAAAGAACTATACACAAAATCCTAAGAGCAGGCTACGACTGACCTTCCCTTCCTAGACAAGTAAATAGATATCTCAGATAATATGATGCATGTCAAAGAATGGGATAACCCATTCTTTCAGTTGAGATGCCTCTTTATCCTCATCTAGTTTTAGAAATATTTGAGAAATGGGGAATTGAATTTTTAGTACTTGTGGATCCCCCATCTAGAGGAAGGTAATATCTATTAGTCTACATAGACTATGTTACCAAATGGGCAGAAGTTGAAGTTTTAACACATGCTCCAAAAGAAGCTATAGTAGATTTCCTATATTTCAGAATTATGTAGAGATTTGGTGCTCCAAAGGAGATAATCTTAGATCAAGGACTCTAATTCATGTCAAACATGATAAAGTACTTCATGAACTTATATCAAGCACAACATAAGAATTCTTCTCTATATCACCCATAAGCTAATGGACAAGTTGAAGTCACCAACAGATAATTAGAAACCATCCTGACCAATATTATTAGTACCAACAAAAAAGAATGGGTAGATAAAGTACCAAAAGTATTTTAGACTTATAATACAACCTAGAAAACAACTATTAGTTTCTCTCCTTATGAGCTAGTTTATGGTAAAAGACCCTTATTCTCTGTTGAATTTGAATTACAAACATTGAAAATAACATTAAAAGGGGGAATTGAATTGGAAAAAGTAAAAAATGAGAGAATTATGCAACTCAATCAACTTGATGAAATGAGAATTAAAGCCATATAAAGGACTAAATTGGTATAAAATTAGAGGAAAATTTGGCATGACTCACACATCAAACAATGAAAGTTTTAGAAAGGAGACTAGGCATTATTGTTTGACTCAAAATTTTAAACATTCAAAGGTAAACTATATACAAGGTGGTTAGGACCATATCAAATAGAAGAAGTATTTAAAAATGGTTTTGTCAAGTTGATGCCCATTGATGACAGTAGAAGGACTCTTATGGTCAATGGACATAGACTAAAACTTTATTAGAAACATCTTAGTAAAGATGAATTTGTACAAAAAATGAAAAGTGAAATAGTTTTCTTGGAGGAATAAATCTCCTCCAAGGAACTTGTTCTTTAATGATTTCTCTCTGTCAGATAAAAAAATTAATATTAAAAATCCTTTTGGGGATGCTATTGACAATGCATAACTAGAAAACTAGATTATTTGTTGGTTATACATTGTTAAAAAGGGCCCTGACTAGAAAACCATTAATGGCTAGTCAAGGGGCAGAAACTAAAAAAAATTCGATCATGCAATCTTGATTAATTTCCTCATGCAATGAAACTTCATATTATTCTTTTGAAGTATGCTAACTAATTCATGTAAACTTACTTGTATAGGACAAATGGTAAGAGAAGAACAAGATCTAAGGTAAGAATAAGTGAGTTATAAGTTTTATTTATTCATGTTTTAGTGAACTACAAGTCTTTTGATTTAAATAAGAAAAACCTACAGAGATGAAAAAACATAATTAGATAATCATCTATCCCCTAAAAGAGAGGAATAATCATAGCATGCAAAAAAAGGGATAAGGAAACACATGTCATAATGGATACATTTATCCAATGCAATTAATTGCATCATTATCATTATGTGGGGAAATTTTGTCATAATTTAATAAAAACCTCAAAATAAAAAGGATTTTAATCATTATTGATTAGACATAAAAAATACTTATGGTAGTGGAATTAGTAACTATTTCATCCATGTGAGCATTAAAATTGCCATTGTGTCATGCCATCATTCAAACAAACATAATAGTATTCAACACCATTTATTAAAATAGGGGAAAAAGGTTTGGGAAAACTTTGAAAATAGGGTCAATAGACAAATTCCAGCACTACATATTCATGAATAAGCTGGAACATCAAGTTAAATCTAGTCACAAAAGCAATCTCTTATGACTTTTATAACTACCAAGAAAGTGAGCTCAAGGAAAAAACCAAAACAACCTGCAGTTGTATAGAAAAGTCCTCCCTCTTTAGGAAGGGTTACCAAATCTCAATCTGATCAAACCCTCATTATTTTAGAGCCTCCACAAGAACCTCAAGAATCAGTTGAGAAACCAATCCTCTACCTAAGAATAAGAAAACTAAAAAGAAACAATGTTGTCTTAATAGGACCTGAGAAGGGATTGACTCCTACAGTAGAATAAGGATCAAGTGTGGCCCTCAAAACTAAGAGAAGAAGAAGATTGATTCTTTTGGATGAAGATGAAAAAAAAGTATTCAATACCTTGGATAGCCTTAAATATATATCCCAACCTTTAGAATAACATAAAAATAAAGAAAAAGAAAATCCTACAGAAGTTCATATAGAGGAATCTACTAAGAGCTCTACCATGCAACCATTGGAGGAATTAGAAAGATCTCCAATAAGGGAACCAAAATCTAAACAAGGTAATTAAATAAGAGAGCAAAATAGTCAAATTGAAGTTTTGTTAGACAAAGGTAAATCTCTACATACATTTGAAGAAGGAGAACCATCCAATCCCAAGAATCCTATCGTGCAACTAACCATGGAACTTTATAAAGCCCAAAAGTTGATTCAGTAATAAGCAATAGATATTGTAAATATACTCAACCAACTATAGGGTTATGCATCAGTCTAACCTTCTCCATTATAAGATTAATTGGCCATAATTTCAAGGGATCTTATTTAATATTGCCATCAAAAACCACTATTTGGATGCTTTGTATAACCATATTGTGTCATTTGACCTATTTGTAAGACAAAGATTTGATGTAGTTGTTGTTAGTGTGAAAATATGGGATTAATTATCATTATCTCTCAAAAGATGAGAATTTATGTCTCCTAACAATTTTAGGTGGAGTAGAAGAAGAGTTGAAGCAATTCTTAAATAAATTATAGAAGTAATAGACTCTAGAGAATAGTAAACATGGATTGGAATGAGGTTTAAACCTCCATTGTTTATCATACCAATTATTGGATGGTAGAAATGGGAACCACAATCTTATGAAGAGTTTAACATATGTAAAATAATGGTTCAAACATATAAATTATTTACAAGTGATATAGATCAGCATATCGAAGATGAATTTGATGAATATGATCTCAATAAGGGCATGGAAAATAGGCCAAGAACTAATGAAGCTAGCTGAATGTTTGCAATGGGACTTTCAAAAAGTAAATTTTGAGGGAGATGATGACCCAAAAATATGGATCATTATTGACATGTAATTTCCTTAATTTATTATCTCTAAGGATATAATCTTGTGCAAATCATAGACCTTTAGCTAACTATTACATGGAAAATAGCTACTTTATCTCATTTATGTCAAACTAAAGGCTAAGTTACCATTTTGTCATTTATACCTAATAAGTAGTTTGTTTTAGTGTTTTGGTTTTGAATAATACACAAGAAGGATGGTAGAAATAAAATTTTGGAGAAGTTCCAATTTTGACCTCAGTTTCTCAAAGTTACAGACTTAGCGAGTCTATGATCTACGAACTCTACTAGTCTAGAATCTATGGACTCTTCTAGTCTATGATCTATGGACTCTACCAGTCTAAAATATATAGACTTAGTTATTCTATGATCTATGGACTCTACCAATCTAAGATCTATGCTCTGATAGTCCACAATCTATGGACTCTATAGATCTAAAATCTAAGAATCAAAAGAGTTTATAGATGATTTGAAGAGGAAGATTACTCCAGCTAGAATCATGCTAATAAAATAATTGCCTCTTATTTTGAAGGATTAAATATTGATATATTTTGTATATATTTGAACCTTAAAACTATTATAGGGATAATATAACTATCTTATTGAGACAAATATATTTTTAAGCTCTTGATCAATCTAAATCTCCTATTTTGAGGATGATTGGATTAACTAAGAAGTCCTATTTTCTTGCATACTATTTTTAGTCTGATTATATTAGCATAAATATGTAAATATTTTATTTGAAAAGGAGATGAATAACCATAACACTTAGAATTTTGGATATACTATAAATTTTTTTAGCTTTCTATTAATTTGTACAATATCATTCCAGCTTTCAGTACTGAGTAAACTTTGTTCTTGACTCTAAGAAGAGCAAGGGCCCACTCTCCTTAGAACTAAGAATTTATATATGGTATTTATATTTATGTTGAATTAATTTTGCATTAATAGATAATCAAAATATATTGAATACTTGAAAATATTAGTAATTCAAATTCAAATATTTACATTCTAATAACTATCTTCTTTTATAACAAGTGTGACTTAGTCGTAGTGTTTCTTTTGACTTACTACACATGAGTTAGTTAGCTTATAATTATCTCTTCAACTGAGTGTTTACATTTCCATGCAATTTTGAATTAGATAGATTTACATTTCCAACCAAGTATGAATTAGATAGATTTACATTTTCATGCAAGTGTGACTTAGATAGATTTACATTTCTAAACAAGTGTGAAGTAGATTAAGGGTGCTTTAATTTCTATAAAATGATTGAATTAATTCATGTAATGGTTAACATCTTATTTCAAAAAGTGCATGAAGAAATTATCTTAGAATAATTATTTCATTGGTAAAAATTAGATTAGAATCATCAAAATCCTCCAAGAGCAACTTATAGATCTACCACCATAAAACTTACTATAAATAACTTTGGACACTGGCCTTAGTTTTATAGACACCAATCTAAAAGATTGATTAAATGAACGCTTAAATGACACTCATCAAATCCAAATATGCTTATAAATTACTTGTGAGGCTAACGTTTATCATGTATATATTTTATCATGCTTTATCACATGATCTAAAAATTAGTACAGATAAACTAGGCTCAAAACTAAAAAAACCCATATATTCTGAAATGTCCACATATGAAAGATATGCCACTGTCAAATCACTTACTCATCTCTTTATTGCCTCAGGTAAATTTGGCTAAGTATAGGAAAACACTGTCAAAATGCCTAAGATCCCAACTTTAGACTTGCATATCTTTTGACGTGCTTAAGCACATGACCTAAGATTTATCACATAGAAATTAGGCACAAAAATAAACAAACCCATATGATCTTTTATTTTTACACCTCCATGTGTGAAAATTCTAATCTCATCATTGTGATTACACAACTCTGCTTGAACCCTTTTATATATTTGGCTATGGGAACTTAGTGAATTATGTCTTAGTAGCCAAATTAGTATCCTCATATCTTTGATCATGCTTCATCACATGACTAGAGATCTGGCACATAATAACCAGGGAATAATGTGATCACAACTATATAACCAACTCCCCTTGACTAATTCCCATGTGGTAATGGTGATGGCATCAAACTACCTACTTAGATTTTGTACCACTAGACCAAAAGTGTCTAGATGAAAGCTATGGACAACCAAATGAATTCAACTTATGCACATAATATCTCAAATCTTAGAAAATATATTAGTGACCTTTAATCATCCCTAAACATCTTTAACCATGATAAAATATAATATTAACTAATCATACTTAAATCATACAAGAACAAGCACATTTCACACTTTGTCATTATCACATAGACTATCAAGGCTCTTTATCCACTCACCAAGAAACCTCCATGACATCACTAAAAACTCTCCAACAGTCTCCCCTTTTGTCATTGATGTCATCAACCATCATATATAACAATATATAGCTCACCTTCTATTTATTTAAACACTCCCAAAATAGGAACTTTCTCCCCCTTTGACATAATGACAAAGTGGGCACTAATAAAAGACATAAAAAGACCATAAATAGGAAAGGGTCATCTTAGAAAGATTATACAAACTCCCCCTTACCTTGAGCCTACTTCTTCTTGCCTTGAGAACTTCCTATTTCTCTATGCCAACACTCTCTTCAACCAAGCACTACAACAATGAAGAAAGAACACACAAAACCATATAAATATTATGAAACACATCAAGAAACATTTGAGAGGGACTCCCCCTAAGAACTCTGAGCTATTTCACCTTTTGAACACCTTCAAATCTCCACACACCATGAATAACCACCATATATGCATATTATCCTTCTCTCTCAATCTACCACAAGGACCACCAATATAACTTCATGCCATTAACCAAATAGGAAACATGCACTAAACTAACTTGGGAACTCACCTTGAAATACTCATGCCTTTCTATTTTGGATAATTTGATCAAAAAGCACTCTTTTTCAAACTAGGCCTATCTAGCCTTCTTATATCCCTACCTAAAACTTATAGGTCCCATTATTTTTAGTAGATAGATCTTCAAGACTTGAAACTTCATATCTAGAACACTCTCATATGCCCCCTCAAGCATACCAATTTTCATCACCAAGATCATCCTCTACAACATACTTCCTTCATAAACCTACTAGCTAATTAGCCCTTCATATAGACAAAAACTTGAATAACTTGAGAACCACAAAAGCACCTTGAGCACATCAAAAATAAGTGTATATACATTTCTAAGAAACAAAATATTCTTGATATTTTAATCAATCTCATGAAGCCACCTGAAACTACCCATTCTGATTCTATACTATAGCTCCATCACAAAATAATAGTCAAACTCATGGAGTTATTGCTCCCCCTTCTAAGATCAAAATAAATATTTTTACAGATTGAAAGGATGATCTTGAGCCCAAAAAATTTATTCTCCACTAAAATGAGTCTCTTAAGAAGCATAGATAGAGACCTCCTCTACACCACAATGCTCTACCATGGTGTGAAACTAGGAGTTGCCCATAACTCCTCATATTCCTTTTCCTCCTTGGTCATCTGATGCTTATAGTTCTTCTTATTAATGTTAAGAGTAGAAACATGCTCAGCGACTATAGTATTATCCTTTTCTTCTTGAATTTTATTGATATTACATGGAGATAATAAAGATTCATGACATACCTTTTCATCTGTAGAATCTTCTTTGTAGCTTAAAACCTCTTCATTCTCAACATGAGAAGACAATGAGACCTCTTAGTAATCTTTAACCTTTGAATCATTCTACACCATATTAAAAAATTACTTAGACCTTTAGTCTTATAATAACTCACACTTGTCACATTTGGTTTTCATGTATTAACATTCCTTCTTTCTTGCACTCTAGGAGCCTGATTAAACTAATTTTGACTTGATGGCCTTTATTTGTAGAATCTAGTAGTGTCACCTCTGTTCACAATTTTAGTACACCATACTTCTTCAAGGAAACATAGTTTGTCTTATCATTTTTGGATAGAAACATGGCATATGTCCTTTGTCATGACAAACAAAATAACCTCCCTTTTCTGAAGAGGACTCACCTTGTATAATATTATGTGGATGATGGTTTGCAAATTATCCCACATCAAGATAGTTAAAGTAATCAATTTTACATACTCATTTTGATTGATGACACCCAAAATTTTCCCATGAAAAATCATTTCTAATAGGTCTCTTGCATTCTCTAGCCATGTGACCAGATTGATTACATGTGTAACAGTAACCATTGAATCTTGCACACCTCATAGCATTTGGTTGTTTGGTTTGATTTGTCTTCATTCTACTAGCACCTTTAGTCCTTATCTAATGATTTATCTTTAAATTGTGATTTTTCATATTCACATTAGTCTTCATCTTGTCTTTAATAACATTTTTTTGTTCTTTTTCATAACCAGTACCATTTCTATCACTACCATGATTTTGACCACTCAGAATGTTGTTTAGATCACATGAGGTATTTTCAAATATCATAAATGATTTTACTTTACTAGATGTCTCCTCTAAGTTATATTTTAAAGACTCATTTTTAGAAACATACCATGAACATTCTTCTTCTTTGTCTCTTAAACTTTTAGGAATAGATTCCAATTTAGAATTAAGAAACATGGCAATACCTTCATGTTCCCTAGAGTCCTCAATAAATCTTTCCTCAAATACACTGAATTGATCCTCATAGTCCTTGAGCTTAGATATCATCTTCTTATTGATACTCTTCTCAATATTTATTTTTTCAAGAGCATTCATCAATATAGTCTCACATTCCACCTCATCTTCATCATTATCTGAATCACTCAAAGTAGACATCTTCTAATGTGAGAAACTTCCTTCCTCAACCATGAATACATCTTAATCTTAATTAGGACCATCATCTTCATGATCAAATTCTAAGTCATTGTTTTCACTCTCATCTAATTATTTTTAATCTTCTTTGGTGTAGAGACTCTTCTTGTTCTTCAAGGACTTCTTCTTATTGTTATACTTTCTAAATCCTTTCTTCCTGTATGTCTTCTTGTTTTCATTTTTACCTTCACTATGCTCTTCATCATCAATATTTTCATGATTATAAGGGAAATTATGAGAAAAATTTTATATCTCTCCATAACTAAAACATTTTAAGGGTAGTTTACCTATATACTTCCCTGAGCCTGTGTTTAATTTCCTAATAATCAAAGTAATTAGTTCATCATAATCAATAGCAGATATGTTATCCTCTTTTGATTTCTTACCTTAGAGATTCTTCTTAGGCTTCATCTATATCTTGAATGTTACTTCCTTCTTTGCTGGTATATCATCATTTATTCTCATTTCATAGGCATTAAGGGTGCCATGTAATTGATCCATATTGAACTAAGTAAGATCATGACTTTATTCTATAGTAGATACCTTTGGATTAAAATTAAGAGATACAAACCTTAATACCTAATGAGTGTCATTTAAATCCTCATTTAATCAATATTCAATTGATGTCTTATCAACCAGGGCTGGTATCCAAAGCTATCTACAGTAAGGTATAGGATGGTAGATCTAGAACACTACTTATGGGGGTGTTTGATTGTCTTATTCTAACTTTGACTAAAGAAAGAAATGTGTCCTAAACTACTTGATTCACTCTTTTTTTGAAAATAAATAAATCAAATCAATCCACTCTTTCTCTTGAAAGTAAAAATTACACTCATATTTACACTTGCGTGGAAAGTAAATTCACACTCCTAACTAACAAAAGGAAATTTGCTTCACATGTCTACTGTAAAAGAAAACACACTTTTCTTAGCAAGGAAATGATTTTGGAATAAGAAAATTCCTTTTAAACTATGAATTTTTTTTGATGTTTTTATGAATAAATGTAAACATTAACAATATTATAATTAGTTATAACAACAAATTAATAAAACATAAAATAAATACCATACACTATTCCTAGTTCCAAAGAGAGTGGGCCCTTGCTCCTCTCAGACTTAGGAAAAAAGATTAATCAATGATGGAAATTGAAGTGATAATTCATAAAATTAAAATGATTACAATCTGGCTAAAACCTATAATATACTTATACAAATATTTTCCTCTATTATTTGCTCTCTATCATCTGATATCTAATATATATTATATATCTTTTCAATGATGAAAATCTTATATTTTATACTAATATAATCAACTCAAAATAGGATGCAAATAAATAGGATTCCTTGGTCGATCCATACATCCAAATATAGGAGATTGGATTTCCAAGATATCTAATTATTTTGATGAAATAGATATCCTATCTTATAATAGTCCTATGATCTAAATATATATACAAATTTATCAAAAGGAAATCCTAATAAATATCATGTAATTATTTTCCTTATTTGATTCTAGCTACAATGATTCTATCTTATCCTATTTGGCTACTAGCTTCCCCATTTTTAGCTTCATCCTTACAGAATCCATGGAATTGACCCTATAGAGTTGGAAGGAATGAGCCTGTGGAGTCCATAAAAATAAGCCTATGGAGTCCATTGAAACAATCCTGCAGAGTCTATAGAAATAAGCTTGTATAGTTTATAGAAACAAGCCTACAAAGTCTATAAAAGCAAGCCTGTAGAGTTCATAGTTCTATTGGATGGAGATCAAAATTGAACATTCACAATACATAAACTATGTCTTCTTCTTAATCATTCTTCACAACAAAAATCACTAAAACATGCTATGTATTAGACACTAATGATAAAGTAAAGGTTTAATCTTTGGTTCAATATAAACAAGACAAATATATATTTTCCATGTAATAGCTATCTAATAATCTAAGATTTTCATAATATAATATCCTTCAAGAGATGAATTGAGGTAAATAACAAGTCAATAATGAGCCATATTCTAAGCTCATATTCTCTTGCAAGCTTTACCTTTTGTAAGTCCCATTGCAAACATTTATTAGCGTTCATAGCTTTGGTATCTACTTTCCACATTTTAACTCAAATCATATTCATCAAATTCATCTGTTATATACTTTTTTGAATTGCTTGTAAATCCTTGATGTGCTTAAACCATTTGTTTCCATATATTTAATTGCTCCTCTGATTGTGGATCCCAAGTCTACCATCTTGGAATAGGTATGATCAACAAAGGGGGTATATATCTCATGCCAATCCATTTCTGCTCTCCCCTAGATTTTATTACCTTTATTAAGATTTTAAAAATTGAGGACATTCTCCTCATACTCCATCTTAAGTTATTTGGGGACATGACCTCTCATCTTTTAAGATGCACTTAAAGTTGGTCCCATCTATTTACACTTACAGTCACCACTGAATCAAAACTCCATCTTGAAAACAAGTTAAAAGAAATATCAAAATCATATAAAGCTTGTAAATAATGTGTTTTAACCTCATCACTTAACAAAGCATAGTTAAAATTCTATTTGATCAATCTGGGAATAGAAAAGGCTGGTCTGACACACAATCCTGTAGTCTTAGCATGATTTATATAGTCCTCAAATATGATTTTCCATGCTATTTGATTTTTCAATGTAGAATTTAATTCCCTTAGTTGAATTTATCCTACATGAAGGTTTATCAAAAATTTATTGTGCTCATGGTCTCCTAGAATCAAATCATGCAAATAAAACTCACAAAGCAAATCCTACTGATCAATTTCAGCACTATAGAAAATTTCCAAAAATGTTGTTGGCTATAAAATATTGTAAGGAAGATTACAAGAGATATTTATAAGCTACCATTTGTAAAAAATTTTAAATAAAAACAAACTATATGCAAGAGAAGGATTCCTACATGCCAAAAGAGATTCCCCTTGGACTTTAGCTTCCAATTCTTTCTTTTAATTTTCAAAGAGTTTGTTTGAAGAAGTTATATATTTATTTTTATGTTTATGTAATATTCTTCTTCAATTTGATGTAGTATTTGCAAGGGAGGAATACCTAGATAACTTGTTTGACAACTGTGGTCAACAAATACCTTAGGAGGAGAAGGTGCAACATTAGGTGCTTTGGAAGAGTTTACCAAAATCTAAAATCTCCTATTTTACTTCTTTAGATTTTCTACATATATCCAAAGAACTATTTGTTCACTTTCAAGTTCCTTTATTGTTTCCTCTAATCTATGAACTTCTACTACATGATCAACAGATGTTGTATCTAATTTCTGTACCAATAATGAGTTGAGATGATCCTTATTTTGTAATTGACTGATCAAGTTAGTAATGTTAGATATTTGTTATTGTTCAAGAGATTGAGCTTGATAAAGCTACAAAGTTAAATGCATAATAGGATCATTTATATTAGATGATTCACCTTTCTCATTGGTACATATAATTTTCCCTTTATCCATTGTAGTTTCAACTGGAATAGGTGGTTGTTCTACCATACTTGATTCCTCTACTATTTGTGGCTCTTCCTATAGAATTGGTTCCTCTATAATGATTGGAGAGTTTATTTCAAAAGGAATTTCTTTAACATCTATAGGTGCAAGGATATTTTGATGTATGGAGAAATGAGATACTATTTTAAGACTATCTAAAATATCTGTAGCTTCTTGTTCATATTCATCTATTAAAATGAGCCTTCTCCTTCTTTTAGTCACTCTCTGAGCTACACTTGGTTGGCTTTCCTTCACAACCATCAAACCCTCAGTCTTCTCAAGTTCTGTAGCAACCTTTCATCTCAATTTTCTTCTTCTTGACAAGGGAATTGGTCGCACTACAAATTCATGAGGTTCTTGTGGGGACCTTGAAGCTTTAGGGTTTTGAGACCTTATGATTCTTCTTGAAGAAGAAGAAGAAGGGATTTTTTTTGGGACTATAGTCTATGATTTCTTCCTTGGTGTTATTTTCTTAGCTAATGTAGCAGGTGGAGATGAACATTCCTATGGTTAATTTAAGGTTTCTTGTGCAGGTAGATTTGGAATTTGCTATCTTATACTACTTTGAAATTCCTCCCAAACCTCTTATCCTTTCTAAAGGAAGTAATGTTGGATAATGAGATGAATAATGCCATGATGCCTAAGAAAAGCATTAAGGGTTATAGACATAATTTGTAGAGCACCATATAAGAAGGATGGGAGGTTAATTTTGTACTGAGGGTTTTGTCTCCCATGCTTAAGGTGTATTAAAATTTTCATGGCTTCTCCCCTTAAAATACTGTGTTTCCCATCAAAAATGATATACTTGAGTACCCACTTGGCTATAGATTTCAAGGGTGCAATAAGTGAATTTCTACTAATCCCTTTTGATTTTCCCTTGGAATCTACTGGACATGAAGTCCTAGTCTACTCATTACCATTAAACTGAATAATTAAATCACTAAATGAAATTCTACTTGTAGCTCTCATTCCCTTTTCTATAACTTGTATAATTTGGCTTATAATTTGAGTTATAACAGGGATAATAATGCCTTTCACAATTGAAAATTTAGGGGTGAGATTAGTGATGAATTCACTTAACATTATTTCATTGAAAACCTAGAAATTTTCAAGAAAAGGTAGCTAGCCATTGGCTCTAAACACTACCACAAAATCTTTGTCTTTATGAAACTTTATTGCATTCTTTGGCTCTGATCTCATCTTATATCCCATTTCTATGTAGACTTATAGACAACTCTATTCCTTTAACTCTGATTGGGGTTTAGACTAGTTTTTTGTTGAAATTGGTAGGTAATAGTCACTAAGGATTTGTAGAACGAATTATATTGAAGTATATAGAAATGAAATGGTTCATATGAAATGCTACATTTGCATGAGTCTATAGTTTGATATGATGGCTTGATACAGTTAAGTGTCACACATTTCTATGGAGTGTGCTAGCCATTTTGTCCATTATTAGAAATTAGATGAAATGATGACATGTCACTTTGACGATGACAGTGATTCATTACTTCATTTAAAACCCCTTTATGATGTCTCATCATTATTATGATTGATGACTCAATTGATTATATCAAATCTACACACTTATCCATACACCTTTGGTGGCTCATTTGCATGCTTTTTCATTATGGCATATGTCATGTCATTTTGTTTTGGAAGATTCAAATTTGGGTCATCTCCATAGAATAAGTCTTAATTAAATAAAAGATAATTAGTTAAATAAACATAGATAAATAAAATATATGTCTTACTTACTTTGGCTTAGATTTATCCTTTTCTTACCATTTGTCCTGCATAAATAAGTTTGCATGGATTAGTCAACATGACCAATCATAGTGATGATGAGATTCTCTATTTCTCTTATAAATTTTGTTTTTCCCTTTGGCCAACCATTGCTAGTTTTCTGGGCATGTATTGTCAAGAGTGTCCTTGGAAAGATTTTTACTATTGACATATATATATATGTATGTATGTATGTATATATATACTATAAGATTATCAAGGAGCATGTTCTCAGGAAGAAGCAGAGCTCTTCAGAATAACTACTTGATATTTTATATTTTGAATAAACTCTTCTTTATTGAGAGGTTTTTGATAAAGCTTCAATCTATTTCCATTGACTAACAGAGCTCTTATGCTATCATTAATAGGTATTAACTTAATAGAACCATTTTCATAGACCTCCTCAATCTGATAGGGTCCAACCACCTCGTTTATAGTTTTCTTTTAAATTGTTGAAATTTGGAATCAAACAATAGTGCCCAATCTCCTTTCTATAACTTTTGTTACTTGATTTCTGAATCATACCAAAATTTTCTTTGATGTTGTACCAATTTAGTTATTTATAGAGCTTCCATCCTCATTTCTTCAAGTTGATTAAGTTGTAAGAGTCTTTCATTATGTATTTCTTCTAATTCAATTCCTACTTCTATAGCTATTTTCAAAGTTTGTAATTCAAATTCAACAGAGAATAAAGGCTTCTTACCATAAACCAATTCATAGGGTGAAAATATAATTGTTGTTTTCCAAGTACTATTATAGGCCCAAATAGCGTCTGGTGCCTTATCTACCCAATCCTTTCTACTAGAATTAACAACCTTAGTTAAAATGGTTTCTAGTTCTTTATTGGTGACTTCAACTTAACCATTAGCCTATGGGTGGTATTTAGATGTTTTTATATGTTGATTTTGATATACTTTTATGAAGTTCTTTATCATGTTTGACATGAATTGCGGTCCTTAATCTTGATTTTGTGGGGCAAAGTTTTGTCACTGGATATAGTTTACTTCTTTAGTGGATTGGACTTGTGTTTTCATTTGATTCTTTAAAATAGGTAGAAGGGTACAATGTTTGGTATCATGATCTATTACATCACAGATCCCACATGATGAAACATTGGTTCTATCTAGGGGGTAGTCTCTAAGGGCATGTTTCTATCTGCACTTAGGACAATAGATTGTTAAGTGTTCTATTGTATTTGCCTTAGCTTGAAGGCCATCCAAAATACTATTTATTGTAACTAGGATATATATCTTTAGATTAGAAAATTCTTCCATTAGCTTACCCACTTCATTATATTTCCTAAACCTTCCTTTCCTAATTCCAAGTTTCATTCGAGAGTAATTGGTACAAAGCTCAAAAATTTGATCGAAATCCAACTTATTTATATCTCCACCTCCCATCATATTTAATGAATCTCTAGCATCTTCATCTAGCCCTTTCAAGAAAACCAATTTATGAACTTCTTTAGTGAGTGGATAATTGCTCCTTTTATGAGTGAACATGAATCTATCCAAATAATCCTCTAAAGATTCATCCTCATTCTATTTGATTTTGAATAAATCCTCTTTTCTTTCATGCACTCGGTAGTAATCTTGGTACTTTTTCAAGAATTTTGTTTCCATGTCATTCCATGTTCTAATAGAATCTCCAGGTAAACCCATGAACCATCTCATATCTACATCTTTAAGTGTAGAGGGAAATAGTTTTAATTTTTGGCTATCTGTTATGTAATCATAGGTTTGACATAGCACCTTAAACTCAAACAAGAATTGATCAAGATCTTCTATAGATCTTTCAAAAAAAATTGGTAGATTAGCTAGTGAAATATTTTTCATGGGGGTTTGATCATTAGGATCTAAAACAATAGGAAAGGAAAAATTCCTTCTTAGTTGTGCAAGTTATTGATTTTGTTAGAGAGCCATTTCTTCTTCTAATGATGTTTCAAAGCTGGGATGATCTTCCCACTGAATATTTGTGGTATTTGTTATAGGTTGTTCAAAATTCTCAAAATTTTATTTAGCTATGGATTTTTGAAATGCTTCTTCTAAATCCTTGGCAATTTTTAAATAGTGACTTCTTTCAAGAGATTGATCTTGAGGAATTTTTCTTATAGGTCTTGCTTATGGCAATGGCCTAGTCTCTCTCCAAGTTTCAGAAGATTCTTGTAGATAGGTTTCACTTGTAACTTTTGATTCACTACTCAAATATGTTGAAGGAGTTTCAACTTGTGTTCTTGGTGGAAATTTTGGTATGAATCATCCTTTAGAATCTCTAGGATGGTATATCAATTTATTGAATTTTTATGGGATTTTATGGGTTTTTACAATGTTTTCTATTTTTCACTCTAGACCAATAATTATTTCCTTACTAAAATCTTGTTCTCCTTAGAAACAACACCAAAAATGATGAGTGTCATTTAACTCCTCATTTAATCAATATTCAATTGATGTTTTATCAATTAGGGTTGGTGTCTAAAGATGTCTGCAGTAAGATCTAGGATGGTAGATCTAGAAGGCTACTTATGGGGGTGTTTGATTGTCCTATTCTAACTTTGACTAAAGAAATAAATGTGTCTTAAACTACTTGATTCACTCTTTTACTAAAAATAAATAAATTAAATAAATCCACTCTTTTTCTTGAAAGTAAAAATCACACTCCTATTTACACTTGCATGGAAAGTAAATTCACACTTTAACTAACAAAAGGAATTTTTCTTCACATGTCTACTATAAAAAAAACACACTTTGCTTAGAAATTAAATGATTTTGGAATAAGAAAATGCATTTTAAACTATGAATTTGTTTTGATGTTTTTATGAATAAATGTAAACATTAACAAGATTATAATTAGTTATAACAGTGAATTAATAAAACATGACATAAATACCATACACAGTTCCTAATTCCAAGGAGAGTGGGCCCTTGTTCCTCTTGGACTTAGGAACAAAGATTAATCAATGTTGGAAATTGAAGTGATAATTCATAAAACTAAAATGATTACACTCTAGCTAAAACCTATAATATGCTTGTACAAATATTTTCCTCTATTATCTACTCTCTATCATTTGATATCTAATATATATTATATATCTTGTCAATGATGAAAATCTTACATTTTATTCTAATATAATCAACTCAAAATAGGATACAAACAAATAGGATTCCTTATTCGATCCATTCATCCAAAGATAGGAGATTGGATTTCCAAGAGATCCAATTATTTTGATGAAATAGATATCATAACCTATAATAGTCCTAAGATCCAAATATTTATATAATTTTATCAAAAGAAAATCCTATAAAATAGTAGGTAGTTATTTTCCTTATTTGATTCCAACTGGAATGATTTTCTCTTATCCATCTAGCTATTAGCTTCCTCATTTGTAGCTTTGTCTTTACAAATTCCACGAAATTGACCCTACAAAGTTGGGAGGAATGAGCCTATGGAGTCCATAAAAACAAGCCTATGGAGTACATAGAAACAATCCTAATAAGTCCATAGAAACAAGCCTAAAGAGTCTATAGAAACAAGCCTATAGAGTCCATAGAAACAAACCTGCAGAGTCTGTAGAAGCAAGCCTATGGAGTCCATAGTTCTGTTGGATGGAGATCAAAATTTAATGTTCATTATACATCACCTATCTTTTTATTGAGCATTCTTCACAACAAAAGTCACTAAAACATGCTATGTATTAGACATTAATGACAAAGTAAATGTTTAATCTTTGGTTCAATATAAACAAGACAAATATATATTTTCTATGTAATAGTTATCTAACAATCTAAGATTTACATAAGATAATATCCTTCAAGAGATGAATTGAGAGAAATAATATGTCAATAATGAGCCATATTCTAAGCTTATCAATACCTTTTGGATTATAGTATCCTCTTCAAGATTCTCTCTAAAACCTCTGATGATGTTCATAGTCTCATCAAATCTTTGTAGAAAGGATGTCACATAATCTTCTTCCTTCATCTTGAGAATTTTAAATTGCCTTTTATGAGTCTAAAACTTAGCAAGCTTGACCTTTGAATCTCCTTCAAAATTGATCTAAATTTTTTCCCATATCTCTTTAGTAGAATTACAATGGATTACCTTGGTGTATTTAGTCTATGAAAGACCACAAGTGATAACATTCATTACCTTAGAATTATTCTCAAATAGCTTATTTTTTGTAGCACTAGATGGAGGAGTAGTAAGAGTAACATAACCATCCAGAACAGATTGCCATAGATCAAATCCTAGGGACATAATGTATGTCTTCGTCCTTGCACTCTAAAAAGCATAATTGGATCCATTGAACATTGGTGTTTGCTTAGTAGAGAAACCTCCTTGATAACTACCCATATTATACGTTAGATCACCTTCAAAATGTTAAGCCTTTACCAAAGGACTTGATTTGATACTAGTTGTTATAAGTACAATCACTAAGATTGGGGTGAATCAATGAGCCCAAATATTACAACTTCAATTCTAATCTTTACAAACATTTAATTAGTTACCATAAACATTCATGAAGCATACCTAATGTTAATATCATTGAGCAAGAGAGACATTTCAAGATCAATCACATAACCCATGACATAAATAAAACTCACTATAACCTACAATTAGACTATTTTACTATAATAATAAGAACAAATTTATACCATCAATTTACTGATAAAGGAGATATCATTCCTGATCTTAGTGAGATTATAATCCCATAAGGAACTATTACACCTATTTAGCTAAGTACCCAAAACAACTAGACTTTTAGCAAGTTTCGCCTTGCAAGGAGGAAACAACCCCCTTAGATGTTTATTATCCAAAAAAATACCTATGAAAAACTCCTTTGAAATTATGTATTCAACATCTTATGATGGACCTTTGATTATCACTCTTCACCTTTGCTCATACTCAAAGAGAAAGAGCATTATTATACAAATTGAATTATGACCTACATGCCATAAAAATAGTCCTCAATATTTTCTTATCTTTAACTCATCCACATGGCACTCTACCCTTCCTTCATTCCATAAAACACACACACACACAATCCTCTCTCAAATATCTCCCAAGTCTCTCACCTAGAGTCTAGAAATCACCATCTTTGATTTCACTATTTATAGAGCATTTAAATAATCAACACCTTGGTCAGACATTAGGCATGCCTTAACCCTTATAGAAACTATATCATTAAGATATATATCATATAATCTTCATAGGTCATACATAATATCTATGGGTAACCCTTAAGTAGCTACACCTTTTTATAGGGCCCTTGTAGCCCTTATAGGTCTCATGTGAACCCATTCACTTATATAGCACTTCATCAAATAAAGAAATACATAAGACCCCTTTAAAATAAATGGGTCCACTCCTTATGTCCCCTTTGACATCCTTAAATTATCACAATCATCTTTACTCACATCTATTAGTGCTCAAACCACTCAAAGACTAACATGATGCATAAGAATATTATGAATGAAAACATAGTCAACTTATAAACCATTGTTCATACTATATACAATTCATAAAACCTTAAAAATTCACATAAAACATCCTCATGAAGTTTAAAACACTCCCAAATATCTAAGTCATCATGAGACATTGAAACAACATCAACATAAGCTCAAAAATCCTTCTCGGGTCACTTATAGAACAATCATGAATGCACAATCAACTTTGAACCTTAATATATCTGACTATAGACACTTCCAAATATTAAAATTAGGTTCATTAGATACAACATGTATTAATATCCATCTTTTGTTTTTATAGCATGATTAAATTCATATTGGATCAAAATTTATGTCCCAAAAACTAGACATTGGTATTTCTTTCATAAATTCTAATATTCAAATACACACGGTCATAGTTAAACTTCAAACACAAAGATCACATCTCATGTCCTCACAAATTTAGATCAATTACACATTTCGATCTTGTTTGAACTTTAATGCATAGGAACTAATACTCAAACATTAAACCTTGATCACTTTGACCTCATCTTGTGCACCCTTACAATGTTGACTCAATATGCACCGTCAATCTCTATGGATCAACCAAGTCTTTAACTATCAACACTCATCATTCAATCAATCTATACAAACACCCACTCACCATTGGATCACTATCCTTTGCCTTTGATCAGAAATTAAATGATGTTCAATTCTTTCCATCTTAATACTTCTTGACATCTTGGATCAAATGTGCTCCATCAATCTTTTGTAATATGCTCGATCTTTATCTTTGCCAAACAGTTGTCATATTGACCCATTTAACTCTACGTGCATCATTGGATCTAAAGTATGAAATCCTATGAATAATTAGATCTCCACTATGTCTAGATCTTTAACATTATGCAAATTGACTAAGTATAGGGACCAACTATAATATGATTAGAAAGCCTACTTTGCACAAATATATCTTTTACCTCAATCAATCTCATGTCCTAAAAATTTCACCATATGTTCTCTTTTCAAAGAGGAATCCAACCATGTATTAAAATACTCCTAAAACCTTCATATGTGTGAGATATAACACCATTAAAATTATTTCTCAAAATATTATATCATAGAGCCAACTATGCTTAGAAATTGCTTGTGAGGCTAATCTTGCTCATGCATATCTTTTGTCATGCTTCATCGCATAGTCTAAAAATTATTGCAAATAAACTAAGCTCCAAATTGAAAAAACCCATATGATTACCTTCTCTTGAAATGTTCACACATGTGAGATATGGCACCATCAAACTGATTACTTTAATCTTTCTTGCCTCATGCAAATTTGGGTATGGGAAAACACTGTCAAAATACTTGAGATCCTAACTTTGTACTTGCATATATTTTTATGTGCTTATGCACATGACCTAAGATTTAGTTCATAGAAACTAGGCACAAAATAAATAAAACCATATGATTATTTTTTCTTGACATCTCCATGTGTGTTAATTTTAACCTCATCAACATGTTTACTCAGCTCTTCTTGAACCCCTTCATAAATTTGACTATGGGAACTTAGTGAATTTTGTCTGAGTACCCAACTTTGTATCCTCATATCTTTGATCATGATTTATCACATAAAATGAGATCTAAATAATAAAAACTAGGGACTAATGTGATCATAACCATATGAAAAAATACCCTTGAATAATTCCCTCATGGTAATGATGATATTATCAAATTGCCTACACAGATTTTCTACCACTGGACCCAAAGTGTCTAGATGAAAACTATGGATAGCCAGATGAATTCCACTTATGAACACAAGATCTCAAATCTTATAAAAAATCTTAAGGAACACATTATCAATACTCCATACTCATCCACAAACATATCTAACCATGATAGAATAGAATATCAACCAATCATACTTTAAGCATACAAGAACAAGCACATTGTAACATTGTCATTATCACATAGACTATTGAGGCTCTTCATCCACTCACTAGGACACCTCTATTACATCACCATGACATCACTAACAACTTTCCAAAAATTGAGACTACATGGATTAAAACTTCACATACACCTCATGTAGACCCTTTCTAACATTCATTTAAGTCCATATCACCTTTTAGTCCAATTCATCACTTGGACCACATCATTAATACTACTCACAATTAAGCCTTCACACATCCAAAAAGTCTGTCAACAAAATTTAAAGATAAAACATAAATTTTCAAAACAACTATGAAAAAAAAAAATTTAACCTTCATTATCTCAAGTTCATCACCAACTTCATTAAACACTTCAACATAGAGATTAAAGCCTCAAAATTACTTCTGCAATATGACCACTCCAAACTACTTGAATGCTTAAAAACCTAGTCATGAAAATAATGACTTAGAACACCTATAGATTTAATTAAATTAAATTTAAATGGGTTTATATTATATTAAAACATCCTCATATCAGCTTACAACAAATATATTATAGGCTCAATTAGTAATATTAGTCTTATAGACCAATCTCATGGCTTCACTATTCATAGACCTCATTATGTTAGACAAGTTAATTTGAGAGCAACTTTATGCTTATATATAAGCATCTCCAAATATTATATTAAATATTGATATGTCTTACATGTATTTAAAAATATCCTTATGAAATTGGATCCATTCCTAATCCATAGAAACACATCCCTAATCTTATTCTCACTTTAATCTATTTTTCTCACTATCTTCCTCACTAGGCCTTTTTAGCAATAGGTTAGATTCCATGACTAGTTTAGAATATTTTAAATCTTTAAAATACTCAAAAAACACCATGTTAATAATATATAAGTATCAAGTTTTAACCTCCATCCACTTATCACCTTTGGCTTGGTCAACTCTACCTGTAATAACAATTTTTTGAGAAATATGGCTTTTCATATAGGGTCCACTTACTCATCTAACAAATCAATACCGCTTAGAGGTACTTGGGAGAGTCTAATACATGATAAAATAATAAAATTTAAGAATATAATACATGATCCAATCATAAAACTAGGTCATCCAATCAATTCTGAGCCATTTCCAACAAGATCTTCTATATCGGGTCATAGTTAGGTTTTTAGAGATGGTTAAGACCACCTTATAGTCTTTATGATCATTAATAAAGATTAGGCCCATAATATAGAAACCAATGCTTGGAAATTTTAGACAGGACCCTTCCCCAAATTATATGAACTTATTAGGATCTCATGCAAAGTTTTCACATGCCAATGAGCATAAGAAAGTCTTTTTTGAGTCTGCAATACCTCATTCTCGCACATGAGAAACCTTAAATCCATGTTTTCATGATATTTATTTCAAATTTTAACCTAAAATTTCATGCACATGATTGATACAACCTCTCACATATTTTTTAATGCTCACATGACCATACTTGTATTGGAAATTGAACATGACTCATAAAGTGTTAAGATTACCATTTATGTAAGATAATTTAGTTTATCCTAAGTTTCTTTTTCATGTATGAGGAATTTATGTTTATGTGAATTATTAATTCAATAAATATATATTCCATAAGGTTACATTCACCTCTTTATTCTCCCTTTTTTTTTGGGAGTTACTTGCATGGGTAACTTCTTTCTCAACATGGCACACACCTCCCTTCTCTTTGTAAGGGATTAGGACACAAGTGGCACACACTTAGAGGATTTATAAGGTTATAATAGGGTTATATGTAACTCCTATTTTCCTCATATAGCTCTATATAATAGCTCTTTCTCTCCTCTTTTAATCACTAGTAACCATTTATCTCTCTTTATTCTTCTCTTTTGCTTTTGATTAAATATTGTACTTGTAGATATATTTGTTGCAAGCCTTCTAATAAGTTCACATGGGTTTTTCTCCAATACGTTTAGTTTCCCATTTTAAATTTCTTATCACTATGGTCTAATTTTGAGAGGTAACTTAGTATTTTATACATTATTGTTTTGATCTAACTTTCATGCTTATTATTAATGATATTTCTTGCATTAAAATCTTTTATGGTATTAGAGTTATGATCATTTTAATGACATTTTGTTGAAAAGTGTGTAGATTTTTTAATAAGATTTCTCATATTTTTTTCAAGGTATTTCACCCTTTTAAATTTTCCTCCTTATTCTTGCTTAACTCTAGTGGTTTAACCTTTTTTAAGGTATTTTTAGCCACAAATATATTAAAAAAAACTTTCAAACCTTTTTCAAAAAAATCATTTATTTTATTTTTTTAATATTAAAAAAAAATCATTTTTTAAGTACCCTTTATCTAATATTTTTATAAGCATTTTATTTAATAACTCTAAATATTTGTCATAGGTATATATTTTTTTTTCTCACTAAATTAATTAGTTTTACAAACTTCTTCTTGAGCTAGGATCTTGTTCAGAATTTGTTTGTTGGCATTCTTTATAGGATCAATTGATAAATTCTCATCCATTTATCCCTATACCTTCTTTGTTCATCCACTTGGAATCACCCCAAATTTTTATTTATGTCAAATACCTCAAGCAAGATGCCTAAAGTCTGACACCTCCCTTATTTTCTTTCATCCTCATTTTGTTTCTCATTTTTTTATATAGTTTAGGTGATTTAAAAAGTTGTACAACTTCCCTAAGGCAGCATTTTTTTCTTAGATATCTCTCTAACCTTGTTTCTGGATCTACCTTATCTAAATCTATCCTTTTTCAGCTAGGCATTCCATTTTTTCATTCTTATCCTATTCACTAATCCTAGCATCTCCCTTGGTGATTCATATTATTGGACTCTGATATATTTTCTAGGCATCCTCATCATTTTAGGTACATTTTCTTCTTTTCTCATTAGTGCCATTTTAGATATGCTCAATATATCTGTAAAACAATAATAATAATAATAATCATATTTGATTAGTAATATTTTTTTCTAATATTTTTTTTGTTACACCTTACTCCTTAAGGTGATAATTACTTTTAAATCCCTTTTTTCATTTATCTATGTGATAAACATAATCATTTTTTCTTAATTATAGCTTTTCTATGTTGGATGATAAGTATTAGTTCAATTTTTTAATACCCTTTAATCTTAAGTCACCCTTCTTTACAATTAAGTTCTCATGCAAATTTTTACCTAAAGGAGCTTTGCCTTTTTTCTATTTTTTTTCAAACACAAGTTTTTTTTAACACTTAAAATGAATTTTTATTTAAGATTCCTTTTATTCAAGAAATTAGATTTTATAAATTCATCTCCATCCTTTTAATAAAAAAATTGCATGTTAATGAGTTTTTAATTAAAAATATATATTTTATCAGGAGAAATAAATTTTTCCTATTCTAATCTTCTCAAAAAAAAAAAAAAAAAAAAAATTAAATTCCTTTTATTAGTCAAAAATAAAAAATAAATTAATTATTTATAAGTTTTTTTTTTTTTAAAGGACCTTATTTTAAACTTTAAATCAAAATTAGACCTTTTTGGACAAAATAATTATATTTTTCCATAATTCAAGTATCCTTTTTTCATATCCCATTTTTTCCTATTATTCCTTTTGTATTCAAGCAAGTCACCCTTTAGTTTCTTTCCCCTCCTATGCCTTTTTTGTTTAAGTGATTTTTTGCCTATTTTCATTCTAGTTATTGGGTGAGATTTTGTGGCACAATGACTCAATTATTTCTCAATTTTAAACTCACATCTACCAATTACCATTTATGCAAATCACATATGCAATATATTTTTGCTTTCAAACATTTGGTGTGCATAATAGACATCATGGATCCTCCATCATTTAAAAAGATTACCTCCACCAAAATTTAAGAGAAATGGCAAGAAAAAAATGATGAGGCCTTAGGATTGATTGGCATGGCCATTACCATGAATTGCATATCCATATTTATGGTTGTTATCTTACCTCCGATTCTTAGTCTAAACTTAAATCTATGTATGATGTGAATGAATCTCACAAAATTCAAATTCAGGATCAACTGTTTGATTTAAAGTACAATGATTTCAAAAAACATGGATGATTTCTTGATTAAAATTCATTCTTTGCATTCTCGACTAGCTAGTTTAGGCATTAAACTTTATAATTTTAATTTGATTCATATTATCATGAAAAATATTTTTATTCAAACTTTTCAATAGTTTATTATAAATATTCATTCATAGCTAGATTTTCCTACTCTATTGGCTATGGTGACATTTGAATTATTTTGTACTTTATTATGTCAAGAAGAATAAAATTTGATTTAATTCGGTAGTCTTAAAACTAATTAAAATGTTTTTATTTCTAAACACCAAGATGAAAATGGCAAAGAACATACTAATTCCAATAATACACATTATAACAAAGATAAAAAATCTAACTCTTAACGTAAGAAAAAGTTAGAATTTAATTACTGTGAATAAAACACTCATGATAAAAATTATTGATTTAAAAATAAACATGATATTAAAAATGGAAATTTTAAAGTCAAAGACAATTCTAACACTAGTAACACTAAGACTCAAGAAAAGAAAAAGTCAATACTAGAGTTATTTTTATTTGTGCTTTGTGTGCTTCTCCTATTGAATAGATTATTGATTCTAGTGATACTCAACATATTAAATATAGTGCTCAATTATTTACTTATTTAGAACCATATATTTCTAAAAATCATTTAAGTCTTGAAATCATACTTCTTGTAATGTTGAAGCCATATGAAATGTTAAAATCCCTAATAGTGAATTACATGATGTCTTGCTTATTCCTGATTTGAAATTAAATTTACTTGTTATACCTCAATTATGTAAATAGGACAATAAGGTATAATTTATTAATGATAATTATTATGTTAAATCTATTAAGAATTTCAAGTAGTTACTATTATTTTTCTAGAGAATGATAATTTATTCAAATTTATTGGACGCTCTTCTCCCTCATCTTCTCATGTTTTACTTGTTTTTAATGATAATAATTTGTGGCATGATGGATTAGGTAATATCAATTATCAAATTACTAATCTCATGAACAAACTTAATATGGTGTAAGGTTTTCCTAACATTTCTCCCTTTAATTCTACTTGTAATGGTTGTATGGTTGGTAAAATTCATAAATAATCTTTTCCTAAAATCACTCTTGGCATGCTACTAAAAAGTTTCATTTAGCTCATAGTGATCTTTTAGTCCCTATTAAAACTTATTCTATTAATGTTTCTAAGTATTTCTTAACTTTTGTTGATGATTTCACTAGGTGAGTTTGGATTTATTTCTTAAAAACTAAAGATCATATATTTTTATTGAGTTTCATGCCTTTGTTAAAAAATAATTTCATTATTATTTATGCATATTATGCACTGATAATGGTACTTAATATATTAAAAATTACTTTATTTCATATTTTAAGAAACATGGAATTAATCATGAGAAAACTATTTCCTGCACACCTGAGCAAAATGGTGTTGCTAAATGTAAACATAGGACTATCAATGAAATGGCTAGGTATATGTTACATGATAAAAATATGAATTATAAATTTTGAATTGAAGCCATGTATTTATTTTTTATCTAATCAATATGAATCTCACTAATTTTGTTTAAAATATTACACTTGAATAAACTTGGACTTGTATAAACCCTAATTTAAAATATTTACATATTTTTGGTTATGATGCATTTGTTCTTATTCCAATTGAAAAGTGTAAGAAATTATACTATAAAGTAGATATTTTTATATTTATTGGTTATGATGAATCATATAAATCTTATAAGGTTTATGATCCTCAAACTAAAAAAATCAAGATTAAAAGGGATGTTAATATTATTGAAAATGGTGTGCTTGATTGTGTTTTCAATTTTAATTTTCTTGATATTGTTTATGTTTCTTTTCCTTTTGAATCTAGTGATTATCATAATGATGTGTTATATAATGATGTTTTTATTCAAATTATTTCTCCGTATTCTAGTCTTGTTCCACCTAAATCTATGCCTAAATGGGCCAAGACTAGTATAGAAGATTCGAGAATTAATGTTGATCTTAATGATACTCATAGAACTAGGCAACAATTTTGCAATTATGCTTTGATGTATAAAATTATGCAAAATAATTATCTTCAAGCTTTAAAACAAGCTCTAGGTCACCCTCATTGGTAAAAATCTATGCATGATCAATACAACTCTTTGATTTTTAAAAACACTTGGGACTTAGTTCCTCTACGTAAAGGGCATCATTTGGTAAGTTGTAAATGGATGTTTAAAACTAAGTTCAATTATGAAAATAAAATTGAAAAATATAAATATAGATTAGTTTCTATAGGTTTTTCTCAAAATGAAGGAATTTATTATAATAAAAACTTTTCTCATGTTTCTAAAATGTCCACTATTAAAGTTGGTTTAGCTTTAGCTACTCACATGCATTATCCTATTTATCAAATGGATGTTGAGAGTTTTATTAAATGGTGACTTTCATAGTGAAATTTACATGTTTCAAGCTCCTATTTTAATTAATAAAGGTTACGAGTGTCATTCAACTACTCATTTAATCAATGTTCAATTGATGTCTTATCAACCAGGGCTGGTGTCCAAAGCTATCTGCAGTAAGGTATAGGATGGTAGATCTCGAAGTCTACTTGTGGGGGTGTTTGATGGTCCTATTCTAACTTTGAATAATTAAAGAAATGTGTCTTAAACTACTTTATTCACTCTTTTTCTAAAAAGGAAAAGATGTAACTATTTAACAAATGAATCCACTCTTTTGCTTGAAAGTAAAATCACACTCCTATTTATGCTTGTATGGAAATGGAGATGTTTAAATTAAAAAGGAAACTTTCTTCACATGTTTGCTATAAAATAAAACACACTTTTATTATAAATTAAATTACTTTGTAATAAGGAAATGTCTTTTGAACTATGAATTTGTTTTGATGTTTTATGAATGAATGCAAACAATAACAAGATTTTCATTAGTTATAACAAAGAGTTAATATAACATAAAATAAATACCATACACAATTTTTGGTTCCAAGGAGAGTGGGCCCTTGTTCCTCTCAGACTCAAGAATAAAGATTAATCAATGTTAGAAATTGAAGTGATAATTCATAAAATTGAAATGATTATAATCTATCTAAAACCTTGTAATATGTTTGTACGTATTTTTCATTTATTATTTTTTTAATAACAAAAGTCCTACATTTTATGTTAATACAATCAACTCAAAATAAGATGTAAAGAGATAGGATTCCTTGGTTGATCCACTCATCCAAAGATAGGATATTGGATTTCTAAGAGATCCAATTATTTTGATAAAATAGATATACTATCTTATAATAGTCCTAAGATCTAAATATATATAACTTTATCAAAAGAAAATCCTATAAAATAGCAGGTGAGTATTTTCCTCATTTGACTCTAGCTGGAATGATTCTCTCTCATCTTATCTAGTTATTAGCTTCCCCATTTTTAGCTTTGTCTTTACAGAATCCATGGAATTGACTTTGTAGAGTTGGTAGGAATGAGCCTACAGAGTCCATAGAAACAAGCCTAAAGAGTCCATAGAAACATTCTGTGTAAGTTTATAGTTTTATTGGATGGAGATCAAAATTGAAATTTCACTATACATCACCTATGTTTTCTTTCGGAGCATCCTTCACAAGAAAAATCACTAAAACATGCTATATATTAGACATTAATGACAAAGTAAAGGTTTAGTATTTGGGTCAATATAAAAAAGACAAATATCTACTTTCCATGTAATAGCTATATAACAATATATGATTTGCATAAGATAATATCCTTAGAGAGATGAATTAAGGGAAATAACATGTCAATAATGAGCCATATTCTGAGCTCATCATTTCCCCCAGACTTTACCTTTTGTAAGTCCCATTACAAACATTCATTTGTATTCATAGATCTTGCATCTACTTTCCAAACTCTAACTGATATCATATTTATCAAATTCATCTTTTATATGCTTGTCTAAATTGGTTTTAAACCTTTGATTTTCTTGAATCATTTGTTTCTATATATTGAATTGCTCCTCTGATTGTGAAACCCAACTCTGCCATCCTAGAATAGGTATGATCAACAAAGGGGGTCTATATCTCATGCCAAACCATTTATTTTCTCTCTCAAAGTTTATTACCTCTATTAAGATTTCCAAAATTTATGTATCTCTCCTCATACTCCATCTTAAGTTATTTGTATACATGACCTCTCATCTTCTAAGAGGCACTAAAAGCTGGTCCCACCTTTTCACACTTGCAAGCACCATTGAATCAAAACTCTATCTTGAAAACAAGTCAAAATGAATAGCACAATCATATAAAGATTGTGAATAGTGAGTTTTAACTTCATCTCTTAAACAAGAATAGTTAAAATTCTTTTTGATCAATCTTGGGATAGGAAAGGCTGGTCTGATACACAATCCTGTAGTCTTAGCATGATTTGTATACTCCTCAAATATGCTTTACCATGCTATTTGATTTTTGAATGTAGAATTTAATGCCCTTATTTTAACTTATCTTACATGAAGTTTTATCAAAAACTTATTATTCTCATGATCTCCTATGATCAAATCATGCAAATACAACTCACAAAGTAAATCATGTTGATTAGGTTCAACACTATAGAAAATTTACTAAAATGTTGTTGGCTATAAAATCTTGTAAGGAAGATGACAAGATATCCTTATAATCTACCATCTATAAAATTATTCAAATAAAAATAAAATATATGCAAGGTAAGGATTTCTACATGCCAAAAGAGATTCCCCTAATTTGCATGCATCCTACAAATTTTATTCTAACTCTTGGACCTTAGCTTCTAATTCTTTTTTTTCATTTTCCAATATTTTGTTTGAAGAAGTTGCAACTTTGTTTTTATATTTGAGTATGGAATATTATTATTTAATTTTATTTATAATTTGAAAGTTAGGAATACTTAGATAAGTTCTTTGACAACTTTGGTCAACAAATACCTTAGGAGGAGAAGGTACAACATTAGAAGGTACTTTGGAAGAGTTTACCAAACTCTGTAATCTCCTATTCTCCTTATTCAATTTTTTTACATATATCAAGAGTTCTATTTATTCTCTTTCATTTTTATTTATTGTTTCTTCTAATCTATGAACTTTTGTTGCATGATTGGTAGATGTTGTGTCCAATTTTTTCACCAATAATGAGTTGAGATGATCCTTATCCTGCAATTGACTGATCAAGTTAGCAATATCAATTTTTTATTATTGCTCTAGATCTTGAGTTTGAAAAAGATTCAAGGTTAACTATATAACAGGATCATTTAGATTAGATGACTCTCCTTTTTTTTTGTGTATACAATTTTTCCTTTATTCATTGCAATTTCAACTAAAACATGTGGTTGTTCTTCCATACTTGATTCCTCTACCATGATTGGCTCTCCTCCTAGAATTGGCTCCTTTATTATGATTGGAGAGTTCCTTTTGAAAGGATTTTCTTTAACATATATAGTTTTAGGGATACTTTTATGTATGGGGGAATGAGATACCTTTTTAAGACTATCCAGAATGTCTACAATCTCTTGTTCATCTTTATTTATCAGAATTAACCTTCTCCTTCTTTTGGTCACTCTTTGAGCTACACTCAATTGTCTTTCCTTTTCAACCATCAAACCCTCAGTCTTCTCAAGTTATATATAAACCTTTCATTTCAATTTTATTATTATTGACAAAGGAATTGGTTTCTCTATAGATTATTGAGGTTCTTATGGGGACCTTAAAACTAGAAGGATTTGAGACCTTGTGATTCTTGAAGAAGAAGAAGAAGAAGGGATTTATTTTGAGACTACAGTCTATGATTTCTTCTTTAGAGTTATTTTCTCAACTAATGTAGTAGGTGGAGATGAATGTTCCTATGGTAAATTTGAGGTTTCTTATGTAGGTAGATTTGGAGTTTGTTATGTTACACTATTTTGAAATTCCTCCTAGACCTCTTGTCCTTGATGAAGGAATTGATGTTGGATAATTAGGTGAATAAGGCCATGGTGCCTAATTAGGAGTTGTAGTCATAATTTAAAGGCACCATATAATAAGGATGAGAGGTTAATCTTGTAATGAGGGTTTTGACTCCCATACTTAAGGTGTATTAATATTTTCATGACTTTTCCTCATAAAAGACTATTTTTGCCCTCACAAATGATATACTTGAGTACCCACTTGGCTACAAATTTCCAAGGTTCAAGAAGTGAATTTCTATGAATCCCATTTGATTTTCCATTGGAATCTATTAGACATGAATTCCTAGTCTACTCATTACTATTAAAATAAATAATTAAATCACTAAATGGAATTTTACATGTCGCTCTCATTCTCTCTTCTGGAACTTGTATGATTTGACTTATAATTTGAGTTGAAATATGAATAACAATGCCTTTAAAAATTGAAAACTTAGGGATGAGATTAGAGATAAATTATATTACCATTTATTTATAGAAACCCTAGAAAATTTTAATGAAAGGTAGCCATCTATTTGCTCTAAACACTGCCACAAAAGCTATCTTTGTGAAGATTTGCTGCATTTTTCGGCTCTGATCTCATTTTTGTCCCATTTATACTCAAATATATAGATAACTCTATTTATTTAACTCAAATTAGGGTTTATACCATCTTCTATTGAACTATGTAGGCAAAAATCATTAAGGACCTATAGAAGGGAAATGTTTTGTGTGAAACTCTATAGCTTCATGAGTCCATAGTTTGACATGATTACTTTATATAATTTAGCACATCATGTTTCTATGGAGTGTGCTAGATTTTTTGTCAAATTATTACAAATTGGATGAAATGATGACATGGCACATTGATGATAACAACTATTTATCATTTCATTTAGAACCCCTTTATGATGTCCCATTATTATAATTATTGATGATGCAATTGATTTTACCAAATCTGCATAGGTCATCATTATGTAGACATACACCTTTGTCATCTTGTTTGCATGCTTATCCATTATGGTATGTGTCATGTCATTCCATTTTGGAAGGCTCAAGTTTGGGTCATCTCCATAGAATAAATCTTAATTAAATAAAAGGTAATTAGTTAACTAAACATAAATAAATATAATATATGTCTCACTTACTTTTGACCTTAGATTTATCCTTTGCTCGCCATTTGTCTTGCAGAAATAAGTTTGCATAGATTAGTCAATAGGTGTTGAAAGAACAAATTTTATTGCATGGAGAAGACCAATCATAGTGACATGATGAGATTCTCTTTTTTTATTATATATTTTGTTTTTGCCCTTTAGCCAGCCATTACTGGTTTTCTAGCCAAAGCCCTTTTTACAATGCATAGACAGCTACCAAGCTAGTTTTCTAGGCATGTGTTGTTAATAGTGTCCCTAGAAGGATTTTCACTATTTATATTATTTATTTATTTATTTTCTTTCAAGCTCATCAAGGAATAGGTCCTCTGGAAGAAGTAGAGTCCTCCATAATAGCTACTTGATTTGAAGTAGTTTCCCTAGAAGAAGCAGAGTCCTCCAAAAAGGCTATTTTATCTTCTAACTTTTGAACAAATTCTTCTTTACTAAGAGGTTTCAGATAAAGCTTCAATCTATGTCCATTGACTAATAGAGATCTTCTACTGTCATCAATAGGTGTTAGCTTAACAAAACCATTTTCAAAGACCTCCTCAATTTGATAAGGTCCCAACCACCTCATTTGTAGTTTTCCTTTAAACTATTAAAATTTGGAATCAAACAATAGTGCCCAATCTCCTAAAACTTCCATTGTTTAATTTGTGAATCATACCAAAATTTTCTTTGATGTTGTACCAATTTAGTTCTTTGTAGTGCTTCCATCTTCATGTCATCAAGTTAATAAAGCTGTAAGAGTCTTTATTTTGTATTTCTTCTAATTCAATCCCTACTTCTATAGTTTTTTTCAAAGTTTATAATTAAAAATTAATAAAGAATAAGGGCTTCTTACCATAAACCAATTCATAAGGTGAAAATATAGTTATTGTTTTTCAAGTAGTATTATAGGCCCAAATAGCTTTTGGTACTTTATCTACCCAATCCTTTCTCTTGGAATTAACAACCTTGGTTAAAATGGTTTCTAGTTCTCTCTTGGTGACTTTAAATTGTCTATTAGCCTGTGGATGGTATGGATATGTTTTTCTATGTTGAGTTTGATATAATTGCATGAAGTGCTTTATCATGTTTGACATGAATTGTGGTCCTTGATCTGAGACTATCTCCCATAGAGCACCAAATCTTTACAAAATTTTAAAATATAATAAATCAACTACCATCTCTTATCTTGCATGAGTTAATACTTCCACTTTCACCCACTTGATCACATAGTTTGTACATACTAGGATATATTATTTTCCTCTAGAAGGAGGATCCACAAGACCTATACAATCAATTCCCCATTTCTCAAATGGTTCTAAAACCAATTGAGGATGAGGGTGCATAGGCATCTCTATTGAAAGAGTAGGCTATCCAATTCTCTGACAAGCATCATAGTGTCTGACATATCTTTTTACTTGCTGATGAAGGTGAGGCCAATAGTATCCTACTCCTAGGATTTTTTGTATGGTTCTTTGAGTTGAGTAATAACCTCCTCTAGGTTCATCATGACAAGCTCTGATGATATCATAAGATTCAAAATTTCTCACACACCTACAAAACACATAGTCAGGTCTAAGTTTGAATAACATTTCATTAATCCATTTAAAATAACTTTCTTTGATTAAACATTTATTTTCTTTGTGTGAAAAGTGTAGAGGAAACTTCCCTATGGTGAGGTAATTGGCTATATTAGTAAACCACAAAGATTTTGATGAAATAGAAAATAGTTGTTCATCTAGAAAGTCATCTTCCACTAGTTCTTCCTCACATGTAGTTTTCATTCTTGACAAGAAATCAACAACCACATTAGACTTCCCTAGTTTATCTATAATAGTAACATCAAATTATTGTAAGATCAACAACCATCTAATAATCCTAACTCTCATAATTAGTTTGTTGGTAAGATATCTAATAGTTGAATGGACTATATAGAAAAATGATTTGTAGCCTATTATGTAGTGTTTAAATTTTTTAATTACATAAACTATAGCTAGGAATTCCCTCTTAATTATGGTGTAGTTTTTTCAGTAGGTGTCATGTTTTTTCTAGTATAATATATAACATACATGTTATCCTCTTCATCCTTTTGTCTAAGGTCTACTCCTATTATTTTATTGGAAGCATCTATGTATATATGGAATAGCTGAGTCCAATATGGTCCTCTCAATACTAGAGCAGTAATGAGTTTAGCTTTGATGGTCTCAAAGGCCTGCTAATAACTATCACTCCATTTGAATGTACTATCTTTTGTAAGCAAGGTAAAAATAGGGGCAAATATTTGGCTAAAATTATCTATGAAACATCTGTAGTAACCAACATGTCCCAAAAAACTCTTAATTTTATTTTGTGTTTGTGATATGGGTAAGTTGGAAATTATTTCAACCTTCTTTAGATCTACTTGAATGCCTTTTGTAGAAATATGGTGTCCTAGCACTATTCCTTCATCCATCATCAACAAATATTTCTCATGGATCAAATATAATTGATGTTCTTCACATCTGATCAATACTTTTTCCAAGTTGGTAAGAGCCTCTTCATAAGTTCCACCATGAATGGTGAAATCATCCATATATACTTCAACACAATCATTTGTAAGGTCAGAGAATATTACCAAAACTACTCTTTGGAAGGTTGTTGGAGCATTATAGAGTCTAAATGAGAGTAATCAGTAAGAAAAATTTCCCCAAGGGTAGGTAAATGTGGTTTTATCTTGATCTTTAGCTGCCATTGTTATCTGGTAATACCCACTAAACCCATCCATGAAAGAAAAATATCTTTTTCCTACCAAGTTTTCAATAACTTGATCAATGAAAGGTAGAGGAAAATAATCTCTTAGTGTTTCTTTGTTTAGTTCTCTATAATCTACACATACCTTTAATTTTCTATTTCTCTTGGGCATAATTACCAGAGGTGAAACCCACTTGCTATCTAAGATGGGGTAGATAAACCCAACTTCCAATAATTTTTGGATCTCTATTTTGACTATCTCCTTTAATTCTAGGTTTATTCTTCTTTGTGGTTATCTGAATGATTTGATAGATTCTATGTAAATGTGATGAGTGCATATGCTGGGTTGAATTCCCTTCATGTCAGCATAATCCTAAGCAAAAGCCTTGGTATGTCTTTCTAGTACTTCAAAGAGTTGATTTTCCTCTTCATTTGTTAACCAACTATTGATGTTCAAAATCTTTCCAGGTAATACCATGATTGGTTTTGTGCCTAGGTAGTTGGATTTTATTTTCTTGAATTCACTAATCAATGAGTTTAGAATACATAGACAAGGAAGTAGCTTATGAAACATGGTTACATTATCAACAAACTTTTCTTTAGGAGGACTCAATCTTACTAAAGAATAATGGAATGCATCTAAGAAATGAGTTGTTATTGTTCTACCAATTTCCATACACTTTATAAATCAATCCATGATCATATGGTGGAGAAACAATAGAAGAAGTAGAAGTGGAGGTTTCATAATATTCTATCTGACCCAAGAATCCTAAACTGAGGTAGTCCATAGTTTCTAGATTGGTAGAGTCTGTAGATTCTAGGTATATGTCTCCATTCAATTCTTCCAAGTGTTTTTTAACTATGATCATAGCTAAGGAGGAAATATTTTTTGATGTGTTATCTAATTCATCCTCCCAAAGTTCTTGTATGTGATTTTTTGATGGTTTTGTAGGAGGATACAAAGAGATGCATTTGGATTTTAACCCTTTAGAAATGGTCATGTCTCCTAACTTACAATCAATTAATGTTCCTATAGTAGCCAACCATAGTCTACCTAGGATTATGGGATATCCTAGATTCTTTGTTTTAGGTTGCAAAACCATGAAATCTACTTGATATTCCCAAGACTCTATTAGTACTTCAACATTTTCTATAGTTCCTTTTGGTTTAGTTACATATTGGTCCACCATTTGAATAATGGTAGTTGTGGGTTACATTCTCATAAGAGATAATGTATGGAGAGTATCAGTTGTCATAACATTAATTTATTCTCCCAAATATACCAAGACATTAGGAATTTTTTACATCTGATTGTGACTATGATCACTAGGATTCTTGGATCTGCATATTTTAGAACTTACAATTTTCATAGTAATAAATCAACAACTTCTCCATCAGCATGAATGGTTCTTGGATATTTTGTTTTCCTCCCAGGTGTCTTGATATAAAGGTTTTTGATGATCTTGTTCAATTCAGGTATATCCCTAATAGCTTGTAGTAGGGGTACCTCAATATTGATCTTTTATAACTCATAGACCAAGTTTGATTCTAGTTTAATATCAATTTATTTTAATCTTTTAGGAAAATAAACTACTAGTGTATTAGTGTTTTCTTTGTTTGATTTAGGGCTCATTTTGATTTTGGCTTCTCTAGTGTTTAATTGAGATGATTCTATTTTTTATTTTTTATCAAGTATCTCAAAAATGAGAACTAGAGGTTTTATTATAGTTTTCCCTTATCTTAAATGTATGTCCAAACAATCAATAGTTCCAACATTAATTGTCTCTTCCTATTCATTAACATAAATAGTTGTTGGTTGTTTATTTTTTGGATTTGCTATTGGTTGTCTAGGCATTAAGGGTTGATTGATTTGTCCCTGTTTCTGAATAACTGGGGGTAGAATTATAGTTTGTTGTTGAAGTGGTCTTCTTAGTTGGGTGAATTATTGTTGTGGGTTCTACTATGGATTCCATTGTTGATATTTTTATGGCATCCATTGCTATTGTGGTACCCATTGTTGTTATGGCTATGGCTGTGGCACCATTCATGGGAGTGTTGGCATCCAATCTTGTCATGTCCATGGATTCTGGATTGATGGAATTTGGGGTTGATTCCAAAAAGGTGAAGGAACTAAAACATTCCATGGTGCCATCCATGGATTAACTAGGTTTCTTGCATTAAACTATCCTTGAACCTAGTTTTATGGGGCAAAGTTTTATCTCTAGATATAATTTAATTCTTCAGTAGACTAGACTTGTGTTTTCATTTAATTTTTTAAAATAGGTAGAAGGGTGAAATGTTTGGTATCATGATCTATTGCATCACAGATCCCACATGATGAAACATTGATTTTATTTAGGGGGTAGTCTCTAAGGGCATGTTTTTATCTGCACTTAAGATAGTAGATTACTAAGGGATCTATTTAATTTACCTTAACTTGAAGGTCATCCAAAGTACTATTTAGTGTAACCAAAATATCCATCTTTAGATTGGAAAATTATTCCATTATCTTACCCACTTCATTATATTTTCCAAACTTTCCTCTCCTAATTCTGGGTTTTATTCTAGAGTAGTTGGTACAAAGCTTTAAAATCTAATTGAAATCTAACTTATTTATATCTCCACCTCCCATCAAATTTAAAGCATCTCTAGTATTTTCATCCAACCCTTTTAAGAAAACCAATTTTTGAACTTCTTCAGTGAGTGGATAATTTATTCTTTTATGAGTGAACATGAATCTATCCAAATAATCCTCTAAATATTCATCCTCATTCTATTTGATTTTGAAGAAATCCTCTTTTCTTTCTCACACTTGGCAGTAATCTTGATACTTTTTTAAGAATTATATCTCCATGTCATCCTATATTCTAATAGAATTGTTAGGTAAACCCATGAACCATCTCATAGCTACATCTTTAAGTGTAGAGGGAAATAGTTTTAATTTTTGGCTATCTTTTGTGTAATCATAGGTTTGACATAGCACCTTAAACTCAAACAGGAATTGATCAAGATCTTTTATAGATCTTCCCAAGAAATTTGGTAGATTAGCTGGTGATATATATTTCATGGGGTTTTGATCATTAGGATATACAATAATAGAAAAGGAAAAAGTTCTTCCTAGTTTTTCAAGTTATTTATTTTGTAGATTTTGTTGGAGAGCCATATTTTCTTCTTATGATGATGTTTCAAAGTTGAGATGATCTTCCCACTCAATATTTGAGGTATCAGTTATGGGTTGTTCAAAGTTCTCAAAATTTTCTTCAGCTATGGATTTTTGAACTGCTTCTTCTAAGTCCTTGGCAATTTCCAAATAATATCTTCTTACAAGAGATTGATCCTAAGGAATTTGTCCTATGGGGCTTGCTTGTGGTAATGGCCTAGTTTCTATCCAAGTTTCTAAAGATTCTTGCAAAGAGGTTTCACTCATAACTTTTGGTTCACTACTCAGAGATGTTGAAGGAGTTTCAACTTGTATTCTTGGTGGGAATTTTGGGATGAATCATCCTTTAGAGTCTCTAGGATGGTACATCAATTTATTGAATTTTGTTTAGGATTTTATGGTTTTTACAAAAAAAAATTGTTTTTCACTCTAGACCAATAATTATTACATTAATAACACCTTGTTCCCTAGCAATGGTGCCAAAAATGATGAGTGTTTTTTAAATTCTCATTTATCAATGTTTAATTGATGTTTTATCAACCAGGGCTAGTATCCAAAGCTGTTTGTAGTAAGGTGTAGGATGGTAGATATAAAATTCTACTTGTGGGGTGTTTGATGGTCCTATTCTAAATTTGAATAATGAAATAATTGTGTCTTAAACTACTTTATTCACTCTTTTGATGAAAAGGAAAATATTTAACTATTTAATCAAATGAATCCACTCTTTTGCTTGAAAGTAAAATCACACTTCTATTTATGCTTGTGTAGAAATGGAGATGTTTAAATTAAAAAAGAAATTTACTTCACACGTTTACTATAAAGGAAAACACACTTTGATTAGAAAAGAAGTGAATTTGGAATAAGAAAATGCCTTTTGAATTGTGAATTTGTTTTGATGTTTTATGAATGAATGCAAATATTAGCAAGATTCCGATTAGTTATAACAAAGAGTTAATATAACATAACATAACTACCGCACACAATTCTTGGTTCCAAGGAGAGTGGGCCCTTGCTCCTCTCAGACTCAGGAACAAAGATTAATCAATGATGGAAATTGAAGTGATAATTCATAAAATTGAAATGATTAAAATTTATCTAGAACCTGTAATATGCATGTACGTATCTTTCATCTATTATTTTTTAATAACAAAAGTCTTACATTTTATGCTAGTATAATCAACTCAAAATAGGATGTAAAGAGATAGCATTCCTTGGTCGATCCACTCATCTAAATATAGGAGATTAGATTTCTAAGAGATCTAATTATTATGATGAAATAGATATATTATCCTATAATAGTCCTAAGATCTAAATATATACAACTTTATCAAAAGCAAATCCTAAAAAATAGCAGGTGAGTATTTTCCTCACTTGACTCCAACTGGAATGATTTTCTCCCATCTTATCTAGTGGCCAGCTTCCCCATTTTTAGCTTTGTCTTTACAAAATCAATGGAATTGACCCTACAGAGTCGGTAGGAATGAGCCTATGAAGTCCATAGAAACAAGCCTGTGGAGTCCATAAAAACATGTTGTGTGAGTTTGTAGTTCTACTAGATGGATATCAAAATTAAACTTTCACTATAAATCACTTGTGTCATATTTCTAAGCATTCTTCACAAAAAAAATCACTAAAACATGCTATTTATTAAACATTAATGATAAATTAAAGGTTTAGTCTTTGGTTTAATATAAATAAGACAAATATCTACTTTCTCTGTAATAGCTATCTAATAATCTATGATCTGCATAAGATAATATCCTTAGAGAGATGAATTGAGGGAAATGACATGTCAATAATGAGCCATATTCTGAGCTCATCAAAAGGTAATGATTATTTTTATGCAAGCTAAACAAAGGTATTTATAGTTTAAAACAATCTCCTAGATAATTCTACTCTAAAATTTATCAATTCTTTATAGCTCAAGGATTTACTCATAGTTCTAATGATCCTAATATTTTTGCAAAAAAATACTCCAAATGGCATAGTTATCATTGTTTGGTATGTTCATGACTTAATCATAACTAGTATTAATAGTTCAATGGTTTCTTTCACTAAAAATGTTTTGAATAATACCTTTGAAATGAATGATTTGGGTCTCTTACATTATTTTGTAGGCATTCAAGTTTGGTAAGAAAAGGATAGCATCTCTATTTATCAAACTAAATATGCATTTGATTTATTATCTAGATTTAATATGTTAGATTAAAAACCTATTGCTACTTCTTGTGAACTTGTTGTTAAATTACTTAATGACATGGAAACAAAAAATGTTGATCCAACTTTATATAGACAATTAGTTGGTAGTTTGAATTATCTTACTCATACTCATCCTAATATTCCTTTTTCTATTGGATTGGTTTATCGCTTTATGTATAAACCTCAATTTACTCATCTTAAAGCTAATAAAAGAATTATTAATTATATTAAAGAGAGTCTAACTTTTAAAATCAAGTACACTTAGAATAACAATTTTTATTTGATAAGTTATTCAGATTCTAATTGGTCTGATGATCCTAATGATCATAGATCCACTAGTGGTTATTGATCTCTTTGGGTTTTGACACTATTTCATGGAATAGTAAAAAGAAAAAAATTGTACCTTTATCTTCCATATAAGTTGAATATAAAGCTTATAATCATGTTGAAAAGGAATTTATTTGTCTTAGAATACTTCTTACAAATTTGGATGACCCACAACATCAACTACTCTAATTTTTGGTGATAATCAAAGTGTAATTACCTTAGACAAAAATATGGTTTTTCATGAAAGGTTTAAGCACATTGAGATTCAACATCACTCACAATTAAAAATTCTTGAATATAATCAAATTATTCTCTCTTTTTATCCTATTGAAGAACAAATGGATGATATCTTGACTAAGCCACTATGTAAAGACAAGTTTGTTTTCTTTTGTAACAAGGTAGGGTTGAAGGAAGTTCTCATCAAGGGGGAGAGTTAGTTATGTTTCCTCCATTATTATTTTTTTAAAACCCCTAAATAATTTTTAAGAGGGAGTTTTAGTATTACCCTTTATTTAGGATAATTTATTTTATCCTAAGTTTCTTTTCATGTGTGAGGAATTTATATTTATGTGAATTATTAATTCACATAAATCTATATTCTATGAGGTGTGATTAACCTCTTTGTTCCCCATTTTGATTTGGGAGTTATTTACATGGGTAACTCCTTTCTTCAAATGGTACACACCTTTTTCTTTGTATTCACTTGGAGGGATTGTTAGGTCATAATGGGGTTCTATGTAACTCCCCACTATGTATTCACTACCTTACCCATTGTGTTACTCTTGTTTTCATACATCACACTTGTTATATCTCTCCACTACCATCCTCCTTAATTCATACACCCTTCCTACCAAGGTTATATCATGTTAGTATGACCTCCACACTCCATTTTAATCATAAAAAAATGATATTATAGGAGCTTGGACCTATATGGTCATGTAGTGATCTAAGAGTGCAAATGTGCACCTATAACCACCCCTTTTAGGGCTACTATAATAGGGTCCTAAGAAACACTATATGGACCATCTAGGGCATGAATATTGGTATGAGTATTAATGAGTGTGAATCCTAAAGTATTAAATGGTAATATGGTCTTCTCATGCCATGAGTTTCAATCACTATGCAGACCATCTTCATCATATACAGGCCTTGTAATAGAGCCCTATAGATAATTATCTTGGTAGATGGTCACATATGACATTAATAGTCTATATCAATGTTTTTATATTATATAAGCTAAGAGGTAAGGTACATAAAAAGGGTATCAAGTTTCAAATTGTTAATAATGCAAACTTGATGGCCACTACTAATGAGTAGATATAGTGACACCTACATAGTCATGAGACCACACAAGCATATGAAAATGTGAGATTTAAGTTTGAGTGAAGGATAGGGTATGTAAGAATGTGGTGTTGGAAAAATATCACCTAGGCATGATGATGACCCTGATCATGTGATAAGCACCCCATGGTCACAAACACCTCTAGAAGTAATGTTACAAGTAATATTTAGAATTTTCTTGTCTAAGTGCATCGTTAGCAGGTAGATTGGAGATAGGTTTGGCCAAAATGGTGGTTTGTAACCCTTCCAAAGCATATAAAAGAACCTAAAATTGGTAAAAATGGTAATCATGACCTATTTAATTAGTTAATATGTTTACTTGGGTGATAAAAATAGTGGGTATACCCACTATTTTGTCTCAAACCAAGGCTTGCTTGTTATAGTCACTCGGTGAGTTAAAGGTGAAATCATGCTATATAAGGTTTGTAGACATTATATATCCCTTTATAAGGTTTTTTCAAATGAATAATGATGTTTAAGGGTTATAAAAACCCCTTCAAAAGTGTAACACCTAGATTTTTACTCAAAATCCTTAGAGATGGGCTAACACAGTCAAACACATAGGCTTACACACAGATATTAGTGCCATATTGAAACCCCTTAATGATATTATGACTAGATAAATAGCCAAGGTAAGATGCATGAGGGTTTTTAAGACATAAAAAATATGTGTCAAAATGTGGTAAAATTGATCATAGTGCACTCAAACCCTGATTGAGCCAATTCATCTACACATAATCAGTTTAAGGACCATCTTCATATGCTCATTCACTTCACCACATGCATGCTTAGGGCCCAAACTCCTAGGGAATTTTAAGTATACATATGGAATAAATATACATGGAATTTTTATTGTAATTTGGGGGCTAGGATCTATGAATGAATGCTAAGAAAATAAGCACTTAGAACTGCCTACAAATAACCCTAACCTCATATTATAATGCTCATATCTCTAAGCACACTCTTCATGAGAACCCAACCCATTTATGAAAGATGAGGATGTTAGTTTCCTAAACACCAATGGAAATTTTTCCATGTCTGGACATTCATACACTATGAAACATCATTAAGATGGTGAATGTCTCAAACCCTGTGCAAAACCCATAAATGACTTGATGGTGTAATTTGACCCCAAAACCCATAAAAATGAGATAATTTGGCCATGAAATGACCTTTGAGGCCTCTTCAGGTTCTCTAAGCACCACAGTGATCCATTGGTTGGCATGTGCAGGGTAAAATCTTATAAAATAACACTAAAATTGTCAGTTTGAACTCAAAAGTAAGGATACTAAAAAATTTTATGTGCATAACAAAGTTAGAGAGGGGAATGAGTGTTAAAAAATATATTTAATACTTCTATCAACCTCCATGTTGACCTCCAAGACTAGTTCAATAGGAATAAAGGTGAAAGTGTTAGACTCCATGGCTATATGTATTTAAAGGGGGTTGAAAATCTTGATAAAGTTAGTGAGGTAATATTTAGGTTGGGGATGATGCAATAATGCCTTTAAGCCTTTATTTTTAATCCAAGTTTCATGTCTCAGGTCTACAAATAGACTAATCCATGGCCTCTATGATCACTATATCATGAAAATGTGAAATAGAGTATAGCTTGAGTATTTAGAATGTTTTAAAACCTCTTGGGGAAGGATATTACATTGTTTAAATTCCTTATGGATATTTTAGACCCTTAGATAAACCACTAAAATAGGCCATTCCACCTACAAACAAATAAAAGTCACTAAATATACATGTTCCTCATAGAAAATAAATTTTTTAGTTCTATTCACGTATTGAATCTTATGCATGGGGATTCCAGCCATTCATGTAAGGTGAGAGACCTAATTTATTTAAATTGATGCAAATAGATGAGAGATCATAGTTTTGATCTCTATGAACCATTCTTAAGACTCCCAAACACCCCTAAACCTCTCTTAAACCCTAATAGTGACCCATTTAGAGAGGTTTAGGTTAAAATACATTAAAATTCATAGAACTTTCTTGTGTAACACTTATATCATGTTAGCATCTTAGAGGGGATATGTCCTTGGCTTTATATGGTAAATAAAATATATGAGCATCCCTTAAAAAAGTAAAATTTTAAGGTTTTATACATAGATTATGTTGCAAAGCCTAAGGATAAGTTATAAATCATAGGGAGGGAAAGCTCAAGACTTGTTCTATTCATTAAAGGATAATATAATTCATGTAATTGATTGAATTTGTCCTAGGATAATAATCTCCATTTAAACTATAAGTCTGTGAGGTAGTCTAATTGGCTTAGTCATGCATGACTAATATGTGTTTCAAGTAAAGATAACTTGAAACATTTTAATTTCAATAAATTTTATGTTATAAAAAGATTATATAAGTCTTATGTAATGAATTAGGAGCCTAATTCCACTGTATGACCATCAATCAATGAACACGAATATAAGGTTGAAAAGAGTAAGCAAACATGCCTACTTATCTTGTAAATGAAGGATTTTAGTGAGAAAAGGGTGGCATGACAACATTTATTGACATATTCAACCATGGTAACTATAATATATGAAAACACACACCAAAATAGAGTTCATCATGAAGGTTGAAGGTAGTTTCAAAAAACCATTCTTGATGCACATTGAAATGAGGCTACCTAACACCTCTTAGAGGCCCATACACACTCCATGTACATTGCATAACTACCAAAAGATGGAATATTGAGCTATTTTAGGAATGTTTAAGGCTTGAATAAAGTTAATTAAGGGAGATAAAACCTCCATATTACCAAAATAGAGTCATTAATGATATGTCAATGCTTAAGGAAGGAAATAGGCCTATGTAACTACCATACATCACATTGGCCCCTTTCATGGCATATCCCACAACTATATTACTCTCTCTTCTCTTATAAATTCTCTATTTAAGTAGTTATTAATCTCTTGCTTTGGCATTCTTCAGCTGGGTGCATCAAAGCTTTATCAAAATTGTCTTATAAACTCTTTTGAGTTAATATAAGACATTTTTAGATTATATATTGAAGGATAGTGTGCTTACCTAAGAGTTTGAATTGAATTATGTATACATTGTGTGGTTATCTATAGGTCCTTTCATGCAACTCATATCAGGTTTGAGTTCATTATAGATTATATGAAGTGTTAGCAAGTAGGAGTTTCCTTGAAGTGTCTTGAATTTATTGTAACTTAATCAGACCTATGCTTTTTTCCCTTCAAAATATATAACCCTATCCAACCTCCATATAAAATATTCATGCTAAGACACCATCAAGAAGCTTGATTAATCATTATCTTCATTAAGTTTATCAATAATCTTCAAAGGGAATGATTAAGAGTGGATCCTTCATTAATTAGTGTATCACCACTTAGAGTAAGCCATTGCATTAATTTTCATATCTCTTTCCCTTTTCTTCTTTATAATTTTAGGTCTTCATAGACACAAGAAAATTGTACTCAATGGTTCTAGTTATCATAAAGTACCCCTTGGCCCCCTTAGCCCCCTTGGGTTAGGATATTTATTAAAACCCTTTAAAAACACTCATTTATCTCATTGATCTAAATTAATTAGTTAATTAAGTTAAATATTCCTATTTACACCTCACCCAACCCAAACCCATGGCTAACTGAGTAACACCTAGCCTTAAACTATTTCCCACCTTGGCATTTAATGCCCTAACCTCCTAAACCACTACTTCTAGCATACACATGCTACCTTCAATAAGCTTGGACCACTTTTAATGGTCTTAACAGCCAAACCTAAGTGAAAATGGATATTTTGGGCAACTTTGACTAAAAATCCCTTGATCAATGTCGGTCACCCCTTAACTAACATTAATTGACCAAGATCAACATCAGTTACATAAAGTAGCTCTAATACCTCTGCTAAGGGGGTTAAAACTTTTGAGTGAGAATCATAATTCTTGTGTGAATTTAATCTTCCCATAAAACTAGATAACCAAGCCAGAGATAAGAAAGTGTTTTATCACCTTAATATAGAGGACTTGAGCACCATCACTCTATCGACATTATTCTAGGTTCCCAAGTAACTTACATTCAACTTCAAGACTTCTTCAGGCTAGAAAACACCAAAATCAAAGTATATTACATTTTTTATAAGTTTAGTTATTTAGTTTCTAACATTTTAGTTCTTGCATCCACTTCCCACCTCTCCCCATATCCTATCTTGTATTGGAGTTTTGTAACTCCAAACACTCTCCTTTCCACTAAATACCCACTAATCATTCTTTGTCATTTAATTATTCAAATATTTTTGGTTGATACCTTTGATATTCCCTCCTATCTCCATAACCATAATCTAACTCCAAAAAACCCATAAAATCCCTCTTACAACTATCACAAAGTCCATTCTACCCAAAACTAGAACCCATAGTAACCAACATCAATCACCCCATGATCAGCATTAGTCATCTCCTAACCAAAATTCATTACCTTAACTATTATTAGTTTCATAGTGATTGGCATTGATAATTGTGTATTTATTTTTCCTAAAAATAGAAAGCTAAATTCCCCCATCATCCCTTACCCAAAGTCTAGCTTTTTGACTTCTGTCACAACACAGAGTCATAAACTAATTTCTGAATCAAGTTTTAGCATTATAGCATTAGTTTTAAATAATTAAATTCTATTTGTATAAAATTACTCATTTTCTCTTAAAAAGCATTTATTTTATTGTGATTGAGTAATTTATATTTCTTTATGTAAGAATCTATTTTCATTTTCCATAACTTGACTAAATAGTGGATTGACAACCCTCCAATGAAGTCTAATACTTCTTGGATCTATAATTTTCTAGGAAATCCACCCACCTATATTACTAATCAATCTATTTAAAGCTTTCTTCTTATTGCAGGTCATCCTCCCAAGCTAAAAATGATTTTTTTCACACTCGACTAGATTACAGAGCATGTAAACTAAATCTAGGTTCATCTAAACCTTACCCTTCCTTAAAATCTTTACTTGTATTATAAAAAGGAAAAAGAAAACAACACAAAACATAGTGAAACATTCTATCATACCTAGAGGGACCCTAAAGTTTTCTTGGGTTCATAATTATTTTAGGACATTTTAGTTGCATTAATGAAAGATTCATTTATGGAATTATTTTATTTATAAAACTAAAATGTTCTTTTCTTCATTTCTTCATTAAAAATCATATTTTTCAATTTCTTCTTTTCAAAAATCAAAAGCAAGTATTTGTCTTCTTTGATTTCTTAGAAAAGGTAAATTTTTCATTTTCCTTCATTTCTAAAAAATTAAAAAAGCATTCATCTTAAGATAGGGCTTGCATCTTCATTTTGAATTTAGGTTCATAATAGTTGTTCTTGTACTCATTTAAAATAAATCAAAATTTTCCTTTGGGTTTAAAAAATAACTTGAATCCATTCATTATTTGCTTGTTTACATCACATAGTTTAAAATTAAGAAGTAAATCAATTATAACAATCACTTTTTGTCTCACACACACAATACCAAACCACTCATATAATTCATTCATAAAACATTAACATAAGGCCCAACTATAATTTAATCACTTAGTAGTAAACCTTTACCCTTGGCTATCCCACTTGGACTTCATTACCAAGGGGAGAAAACAAAACTTAGTACACTAGTTGAGTATAAACTCTAGAAATTTGGTATATCTTGGCTAAGCACCCAACACCATTATCACTATAGTGTGTGAAGTGAGGGGGTAGGCCCCAATATCAAGCCACATACCAAGTTATAGTATATAGATCTTGAGATCCTTAAAAAAACCCAAAACCATCCATCGACTTCTTATTCTAGTACCTATTCTACAAACCAAGTGGATTCATATAAACTTATTAGATTGAGGCATAAGCCTAAAATTGAGATAAAATAATTATAGTATTTAATGTACTCTTAATGTGTGTGTGATTTTCTTGAATCTTTTATTTATTTGCTCTTTTTTTGAGTGTGTGAGATTGTCTCCACCAAACTTCCAAACTTCTTCCACCATTCATTGCATGGTTTTGACAAGGAAACAAGCTAAAGACCAAGAAAATCAAAACCAACCTCCTCACCAATCATCTTCATCTTTCTCATCCATGGAGCACACTCTAGATGTGTAAATTTCCCTCAAACACTTCAGGAGTTATGATATGCCTCAATATTTTTCCCTGGGAGATATAGACTTTACCAACCTCATTGATAATAACCTCATGACCCTCCAACACTATCTTAGTATAATTTCTAACCATACCTCTAGTTTGGTTCCTTCTATTAAACCACCATATGGCATGCCCACTTACCGTATGGGTGGGACCTTGATTGCCACTATCTCTACCACCCAATCCATGGTGACCCAAGATTCATCTTCCATAAACAACCCTCGAACTACCATTACCCAAAACCAAGCTTCCTATCCACTAACCAATGCTTAAACACCTTCTACCTCAACCAACCACATCATTAACCCTTCTAATATAAGGATAACTCATCCCATCGCAACCCAATCACCACTTACCATTGGTATGCCTTTCAATAGTGTTGTTTCTTTACCACTTACCACTCAAAACCCAACATCCTCCACCCCTTTCCAAAACTTATTGGTTTCCATACCATATACTCTCTCATAAGTACCAAGATGACTACACACCTTCAACCAACCAACCTAACCATGCCTATGACCCAAAAAATACCTACCACACCTAACCTAGGTTATATCCCAATCCCACAAGGTTATATATCTCCACCATCTTCCCAACTTTCTATGGAATTTTACCAATATGTGGCCTCTACCCAACCTTTTACTAATTACCAACATATTGGACCCTAACAACCTAAATAACACATACCTTATAATTATTGGGGTGTGCCATCACAAATTGACCTCATTAAAAATTTTATAGACAAGATGACCACTATAGAACCATCCATTTTTGGAGCCCATAACCTTTTATCTTATGATTAGATTTGTAATTAACCCATCCACCCTTTTGTACCAATCCATCCTTACCCCACACAATAGGAACTTCCCAAATTTTCAAAATTCCAAAGAAATGAAGATCCATAATAGGACCTAAGAGAATTTAGGAATTCATACTATCTAATTGCCTATGATGATGTTCTTCTCTTCCAAACTTCCCCAAGTCCTTAACAAGACCTGTGTTAGATTGGTATAGTGTCATCACTAGGCATTCCCACTTTTCTTTTTCTCAACTAGCTCAAAACTTCTTGGACCAATTTTATATCATGATTTATGAGAAGGTATCTATAACTTACTTATATTCTATTTAAAATTTTTAAGATGAATCGATTATTGACTTCATTACTCATTAGAGAGGGTTGATTAACCAACTCTCCTTCTCCTTACCCCAACCTGAGTTAATTGAGATTTTTTCTCAAGCATATTCTAAACACATCTCATCCACTCTATAGGTTCAAAACTTTTTAAACTTTGATGGGGAATTTACCATGGCTATAAAGTTATAAATCTGAGTAATTGATGAGGGAAAACTTAAGTTGAAGAATAAAAATGTTAGTTTAAAATCTACTGAAGCTTCCTCTAAACCCTCAAACCATGCCAATAACAAATCCAAAAGAACATCCAGTGCCATTTTACTTAAAATTTATCCTCCTCTAATAGTCAACCATTCTAACCCATATATCTCCTCAAACCAAAGTTCTAAATCCCAAAACCATTTTGTGCAAAAAAAATATACTCTACTAAGGGAGTCCTACACTTCAATTTTGGAAAAGTTGTTGATAGCATCCATAATCCAACTTCCTCTAATAAAACCACCTCAATAATTTTATTCCTCCCATCATATACCATGTTGGTATAAGGAAAATTAGATGCACATCTTCCACCATGTCGTTGGGCATAATGTTGATATATGCAAAACATTAAAAACATTGTCCAAGACTTGATTGATAAGGGTGAGCTTGTGATGGATAACCCAAATTCACCCCCTAATCAAGAACTTGACATCTTCTAATAATAATTCCCAAACCACCCACCTTCCACAAAAAATTAGCATACTAATGCAAAAACATCCCACAAACATGAGGTTCATATGGTTAATGTTTTTCTTAATTAACTTGAGGTTAATGAACCCATGAACCAAATCACTGCTTCTTCTTGACTCACTTCCATAGTGGAGTTACCTACCCTTCATTTGGAAAGCATAAAAAAGGAATAAACCACCATTTATTTTCCACTCACTTCCATAGTGGAAATACCCATCTCTCCTTTGAAAATAATAACAAGAGAAGAAACTAATATCCCTTGTCCACTTATTTCCATAGTGGAATCACCTACCCTTCATTCAAAAAGCATAGTGAAGGAGGAAACTGTCATTCTTATCACCAAATCATTAGGGGGATGTTGTATTTTCATATAATTTCATGATATTAACCTTGATTGTCCAAAAGATGACTTAAGCATTGATCAACTTATTGATTTAATTATCAGCCATGAGATTCTATCTCTTATGGATGGATTCTAAAGTTATAATCAGATCTTTGTCACCCTAAAAAATCAACATAAAATTGCCTTTATTATCCCATGGGGAACCTTCTGTTATAGGGTCATGCCTTTTGGTCTAAAGAACACTAGTGAAACTTACCAATGTGCCATTGCCTACATCTTTCATGACCTTATCCATAAAACCATGGAGGACTATGTAGATGACCTCCTTGAAAAGTTGAAATGTCGTAAGGACCATTTGGCAATCCTTAAGTTTATCTTTAAATCCCTTATACACTTTCATATTTTCCTTAACCCAAAGAAATGTATCTTTAGTGTATTATTAGGTAAACTTTTTGGATTTATTATTTCTCTCCTTATAATAGAATTTGATCCTACTAAAGTTTATTAAATACATGACATGCCTCCTCTAACTAACCTCAAGCAAATTCATAGTTTATAGGGGAAGCTTCAATCCATTTATCACTTCATCTCTCAACTATATGATAGATGTCATCCCTTTCATCACCTCCTCAAGAAAGATATCACCTTTAAGTGGAATAAAGACTATCAATAGGCCTTTGACTCACTCAAAGCTTACCTTATTTCCCTACATATCCTTGTCCATCCAAAAGAGGACCAACCCTTCTACCTCTACATTTCTACCATGGACCATTCCTTAGGTGCCATGCTTGAACATCATGATGATCAGCATAAAGATAAAGTAGTATACTATATAAGTCAAAAAACTATGGAGTATGAGACTAATTATACACATACCAATCAATTATGCCTTGCATTGGTATTTATGGCTTAAAAATTCTGTCAATACCTCCTTAACCACAAAACCTTTGTTATCACCAACACTGACCCACTCGAGTATATTCATTCTAAGCCATATCAAAAATAGTATATGGCTAGATGGATCATGATTTTATCTAATTTTTATCTTGAGTTCCTTTATGAAAATATAATAAAAGTGAAAATTATTATTGATCAATTGGCTAAGGTCCCTTTAGTTAACAACCAACCTCCTCCTCTTGAGTTCCCTAATGAGTCCATCACAACTCTTTCTCAAAAAAATATTGCTTATCATATGACCATGTTATTTGATGGATTGAAGTGTCAATGTGGTGGGGGTGCAAACATCATCCTTATACCCTTTAAATGTGGGACTTTTTGCTTATCCTTTAAATTTGACTTTGATTACACCAACAACATGGCTGAATATTAGGCCCTAGTAATAGGTCTCAAAATATTTTTGTCCTTGGGAGTTAAATTGATAAAAAAAAATTGGTGACTCCAAGCTTGTGGTCAACCAAATTAATGGCTCTTACCAATGTAAAAATTATGTTTTATAAAATTACAAACAATTGGTATATGAACTATTGATTTCATTTGATCATTACCTTATTTAAGCCACTCCACATTTTATGAAAAAGTTCACCAATACCATAGCTTATCTTACTTCCTAAATCTCATATGCACCTTCTAATTTTAAATTTTTTATCATCATCCATCACCTTAATGAACCCTTTTATACTAAGATAGACCTCCCTCCTATCTACAATATGGAATAATCCTAATTAGATATTTTATATAATCAAATATTTGACTACTCTACTTTAGCCATCATCCTTTTTAATGTCTTTAAAAATGGTATAAAAGATTTTATATAGAGTAATTATTACTATACCATACTAGGGGGATTTATTTACAAGTGAATCTTTGAGGCTCTTGTTTTTAGATGCCTACATAGTCATGAAATATCTCACATAATCAAATAAATGCATGATGGGATTTATGGAGGACACTTTAGTGGTTTAGCTATCACTAAACACATTCTTTGCCTTGACTATTATTTTCCTACCCTTAACCAAGAATATTATGATTACATCAAGAAGTGTGTCAAGTGTCAATAACACATTAATTTACATCATGTTCCTAGTCATGGTATTCATGTCTCTAAGTATTTCTAGCCCTTCTCTCAGTGAAGATTAGATCTCATTAGTGAAATCAACCCTCATTCTTCATAATGACATTATTTTATAATCATAGTGATATAATATATCACTAAATGGGTGGATGTTTTTCCCCTCATCTCAACCAAAGCCAATAAAATTATTAACTTCATTAACCATCATATCATCCACTGCTTCACTGTTCCTCATAAAATCATCATCGACAATAGAAAATCATTTAAAAATAAGAAATTAAGTAATATTTGTGATACCTTTGACATTAATTTAAGCTCCTCATCTCCATATCATCCATAAACTAATGAATAAGCTGAGGCCTCTAAAAAAACACTTAATAAAATGTTAACTAAAATTGTTAATGAATTAGGTATGGATTATCACTTACACATTCCCTTCACCCTATGGGAATATTGAACCAACATTTAAACCCCTATGAGTGTTACCCCTTTCTCCCTTGTTTTTGGATTAGAGGTGTTCTTGCCTCTCAAAGTTAAAATTCCCTTCCTTCATATATCCTTAAATTATATCATCTCTATGGGTGATTATCATCAATAACATTTAGCCCAACTTGAGATAATTGATGAGCATAATTTGTCCATGCTTAAACATATTTATGTCTATAAAGAATGAATCAAACATGATTATAACAAACACCTAAGATAGTGAGAATTCAATATCATAAACCTCATCTTAAAGGAAAATCAACATGTAACCAACATGGAAAGAAGCAAGTGGGGAAAGTTTGATTTCAATTGGCTTGGACCATATATCATAACACATAGGCATGTCTTGGGAGCTTATCGGTTATCATGTCTTGAAGGTAAACTAGAACATAATCCCCTTAATGTGCATATGCATCCATTATTTTGTTAAAATAAGTTCAAACTCACTTTATGTCTAACTTAAGCTCATCCCTTATTTTACAAACTTATCACCTTCATCCCCTTGCTTTGAGGAAAACCTATCAAATCATAGAATCATTTTATTATCTTTTATAATTTTAGCCTCAATCCTAAATATTGGTACCACATCTCTACCCATGGCATGATTCTCATGGATACTTTTCATCCCTTATAGGATAGATCCCCATGGTTGTTGTCTCTTAAATAATCCTCTCGCCCACCATTCAACCTTATTGTGTTATAGTTTTGAATTCATAAATGTAAACCTTAAGCCTAAATAAGAAATTCTATGTATACAAAAATAAAAAATAAAAAATAATATATCTTATGGGTCATCTCTAGCATTTTAGAATGCTCCCTTGAAGGAAAGATACCATAATAATTTTGAATTTCTTAAAATAAGATAGACTTCTCCTTTGAAGGACAACTATCCAAATCAAAAAAATCAAGAGCTTAGACCACACCCTTGAAGGATGGATATGTCAAAAATTTATCCAAGAAATAAATATCATGGAATATTATCACATTGATCAGCTCTCCCAACCTCTCAAAAACAATCACATCAAAAGGACCCATAGTCATAATTCAAAAAATCAAAAAATTATATATGAAAGCTATAATTAGCTTTCACAAAAATCAATAGTAGACTTCTTGCATCGATTAGTCTACACCACATAAGACATATACTTGTTTATAATGAATCTTCAATCACCTACAAATGAGGTAAGATATCCCCATAAGGTGGTTCCACTATGATCTATATCCATTTTCATCTTCCACAAAACAAGGGATTTTGAGCTTACTTGACACTATGTGATCAAGACACTTCTTAACAAACCAAAAAATGGTAATGTAAAGCATAATAAAGTCTTATGTTCATAAGATGATCCATATTATTCTTTTATTCCTTACCAATGAAAGAGAACCATGTCTCCTTCCTCTTCATCATACCTACTTGTTGATACATTCGTTAAGACATTTGTCTCTTGATTATTTAACATTCTTATCTTTTCCTCTTCTTAAATTTAACTTTTTTATCCAAATTAATCTATATGGTTAAGGTGGTTTTAAAAATTTTAAATCATCTATCATTTCACATCAAATAATTGACAAAATAAATAAATTTTTAAACATTATATGTTTTATTATATGATTTTCACATTTTATAACCATTCATGTCATTTATTTAGGTGTTTTTATTATCATTAAAAACATTATATTTCTCATAATAATCATCATATGTTATCAAAATTATCATCCCATATTAGTTTTTTACATCTCATCAATCTAATCAATCTTGTTTATCATCATGCCTAAATCAAGTTAATTCTATCACATAAAATTAATAATAACTTTTATCATTAATGAATAAAGAAATGTTTAATAATTTTTATAAACTAGATAAATGAATCACACCTTTATGTTATTTGATGCAGACTTATGCCATTACTTTAGCAAACTCTGCCTTTTCTTTCTTTTTAAGAATTATCCTTAGCTCATTTAAACATTTCCATAGTCATTTGGGTAAACATGCATCAATGGATATAATACCCCTTCATAAATATTTCATCATATCATGTTTTATAAGCTTTCAAATTAACTTTCCATAGAAAACAAAGCATTCAATAACCCTCTAATAACTGGAACATTCATTGTTCATATACTTTCTTTATCCTTCACTAGTTATCAATGCCAAATAACCTTAGAATGGAGAATGAAAACACAAGGATAATTTATATCTTATCAAAATTTACTAACTTTTTTTTACTATTCTTTTTCAACCATGTTCGTGACACTTAAATAACCTATCTGATCACTTACTCCACACAAAGACCCTTTAAGCCTTTATCTTCTACTATCCCTGTTTATGGGTAAATCACTTTGGTTTGGGAAACATAAAAAATTTAATAACATTATAAGATAATTTCCTAGGACCCATTTGGGTCTTATAACTTTATCATTCATCACTGGTCTCAACTCCACATGTACAACCATTTTCCTTCATTATCCCAGTCCTCAATTAGGCCATTTAGGCTCATATCAACCTATAGTCACTAATCCATATGGCACAATGATGGTACCAACTTGAAAACTCAAAAATAATTTATATATGAAAAATATAGTTCTAATAACCAAATTTGGGCCTTTTTGGCTAGTGGATTCTCTTTTAAATGCTAAAACCCTAACCTAGGGTTTCTAGGTCTTTATACAGACATGAGAGTACATAAAAAGGCATAACTTGATTCCAAAACTATTTCAAATACAAAAAATGGTTGTAATATATTTTTATTGGAATTTATCAATGTTAAAATTCATTAATAAATTTTTCATAACCTTTTCTTCATGTACAAAAAAAGAAATCTCAGTCTTTACACATTATGTGCTAATCACAGGAAATAGGGATTAAGCAGGTGTTTAGTTGTTTATCACCATATAAGGACTAAATATTTCATTAAATTGATATATATATCTTCAAGGTCCACATACATATTCTCTCACTCACTTTTTAAACCTAATAAAATTTAATTCTATTAAAACTCAGTCCCCTTAGACTGTCTACTCCTTTACAAACATGATACACATGTTTTATTAGCTCTTTCAACATAAATGAACTGTAAAACTCACTAAGTGTTTTCCACCACCTTTATGACTAATATAATTTAATTTAAACTTATTTTTAATCCAATCCAACTATCATGAAATAATATATTACACCACTTTCTATCTTGGAATGCACACACATTCATCATACACAATACATGTATGGAAAATATGGTTTATATTTAAAATATTTTCTAACAATATCTATTGTCTAATTCATTAAAATTTTAGTAATATATTCTCTATGATAATTCTAATCCATTAATAAAACACTTTGTTATTCAACCAGGATACCAATCTAAGCATAAAACACATAATTTTTGGGTTTACAAACTATATGTTTTTAAAGAACAAAGACTATAATCATGGAATTATTCACTTACCATTACCCACTAATCAACACAATGATTTTATTATCATCCCTTATTATATTTTTCTTCTCTAATCTTCCATATATCACTATGCCAAAATGATCAGATTTTTAAGTTAACTCTTGAATAAAATTATATGATTATATGCCCTATGACAGTCTCCACAAACAATGAATTCTTTCAACTTAATGAAATTTCCTATCTCAAAAAAGGGAGTATAGTTTGATTTTAAACAATATCAATAAAATTTTATCAAAAATACTAACACATAATGATTCAAACACATAAATACTCAGTTACAGTCATGACACTTCCATGCACTCAAAATTTTCAACCCAGTCTTGTAAATTCTTTTCAACCTTACACTAAACATGAATATAATATATTTGTCTAATATTGTCACTAGTTATATATAATTAATAATCCAATAAAATTATTAAAATCCAAATCACAATTTTCATTCTTTTAAAATATTTATCATTACCAAAATGGACTCTCATAGTCCTGTACAAAGTTTTTTGTAGATGTTCAACATTTCTTCACTGTGTCTGCCCTGTTTCATTCCATCCTCTCATTAATACATACTCTCTAAGACTATATCATCATTATATAACATAAAATGACTCTCAAATTAACCCTATAAATTTTTATTTAAACCAAAAGCTTCCATCAACCTCTAAAACCCATGTGGGTGGTGAAAACCACATGACTACCACCTTGTAATTTTAACTTGACACATACCTAATTATTAAATACCAATTAATTAAACCTATTTTAAGACAATAATTCCTATTAAATTATTTTTTATCAAATAAATAACACTAATACTCATGTAAACTCACTAAATATCCTCATCTCCTTATTACATTCTTTGAAATTTTAAATTAGAAAAAGGCAAGAAACTCCTAATTGATTTCAATTCCTATTTTCATACACCAAAAATACTCCTAAACACTTTTGTGAGATCTTCCAAGATTCCCCTGCATCATATTCCCAAGGGGAGAAAATAACTTTTCTCTAATATTTTTCTTTATTCATATTCTCATATAAATGTGTGTGTTCTTTGTTGCCACACCTATGCTTGTGCTTCTTCTTCCAATTGCTCCTTTACTTTCTCTCTCTCCTACTCTATTCATGTTATTTCTTGTACTTTCAACCAATCTTCATTATTTTATTGAAAATTTATCTCATGTGATTCATTATCACTTCTCTTTCCTCTATGTTTTCCAAGGCATCAACAAATTCATATTCATCTTCTAGTTCTTCATGGAGTGACTGAATGACTCCCTTAACATCATCTTCTCCTTTTGGAATAGATGCAAACTATTTCTTCTCATCTCCATAATCCATCAAATTAATCTCCAAATTCATCATATCTTTCCTCATTTCCCTCATTTTATTTTCCATTTTTATCTCTTCCTTTTCTCTTGTTGACCTTTTTCTCATGTGGCTTTTCATCTGAACCATGTCTCTCTATTTTCTCTCTACACTCTCTCTCATATTTTTTTTTGGTCTCATTTGGACCACTTCCCTCTTTTTTTTCACAATTAGAACCTCATATATCATACCTTACTTTTGCATTCCAACTCTTGTCTTTCACTCTAGGATATCTCTCTTTCTCAAGCTCTCTTTATGAGCTTCTCTCTTCCTCTCTTGAGCTCGTTAATAGCTCACTTGTTTAGGGCCACCACTACTTTATTTCACTATTTGATTTATTTTACCTTCCACTCCTCATCAACAATATATTCAAAACAATAAATCAACCACAAATCTATTCATACCTTATTTTTATCTACCTTCTAAATTCTATCTTCTTACCTCTTTCATGTAACCTCCTACAACATGCACTATGAATCATATATTCATCAATTTATATACATATATAAATCTTACCTAGAGTAACAAGATGTATTTGATACCAAATAATGTAGAGTTATTCCATTACTTTACCAAACTCTAACTTTTCCTTCTTTTTAATAATTCTCTTTAGCTCATTCAACCATTTCCATAGTCATTTGGGTAAAGATGCATCAATGGCTATAACAACCCTTCAAAAAGATTCATCAGATCATGATTTATAATATTTCAAACTAACTTTCTATAGAAAAAAATCATTAAATAACCCTTTAATAAATGGAACATTCTTTGTTTATATCTCTCATTATCCTTCACTAGTTATCAATGCCAAATAACCTTAGAATGGGTAATGACAACATAATGATAATCAAACTCTTATATAGACTTCCTACCTTGTTTTACTATTCTTTTGTAACCCTATTCATGACGCTTAAATCAACTATCTGATTAGTTACACCACACAACGACCTTTTAAGCCTTTATCTTCTACTAGCCCTATTTATGGGTAAATCACTTTGGTTTGGGAAAAATACAAACTTTAATAACATAATAATATCATTTCCTAGGGTCCATTTTGGGCTTACAACTTTACAGCTTTATTATTCATCACTGCTCTCAACTCCACATGCACACCCATTTTCCTTCACTAACTCAGTCCTTAATTAGGTCATTTAGGCTTATATCAACCTATAGTCACTAATCCATATGACACAATGATGGTACCAACTTTAAAAATAAAAAAACCTTTAGATATGAATAAGATATTTCTAATAAAAAAATTTGGGCCCTTTTGGCTGATGGATTCTATTTCAAATGCTAAAACCCTAACATAGGGTTTATAGGTCCTTATACAAACATGAGAGTACATAAAAAGGCATAACTTGATTCCAAAAACATTTAAAATCCAACCAATAGTTGTAATATCTTTATATATGCATTTATCAACTTTCACATTCATTAAGTAATTGCTCATAACCTTTGATTTGTGTATAAATAAAGAAATCTTAGCCTTTGCACACTATGTGCTAATCACAAGAAATAGGGATTAAGTAGGGGTTTTCTTTTTTATCACCATATAAAGACTACATATTTCATTAAATGGATCTCTCTATCTTAAAGGACCACATAAAAATTATCTCACTCACTTTTGAATCCCAAAGACATTCAATTCTATTAAAACTTAGTCCCCTTAGATTGTTTGCTCCTTTACAAACAAGATACACGTGTTTTGTTAGATCTTTCAACATTAGTGAACTATAAAAATCACTAAGTTTTTTCCAAAACCTTTATGACTGATCTAATTTAATTTCAATCTCTTTTTCATCCAATCCAAATATCATGCAAGAAGATATTACACCACTTCCTATCTTGGACTGCACACACATTCATCACACACAATGCATGTATGGAAAATATGGTTTATATTGAAACTCTTTTCTACCAATATATATTTTCTAATTCATTAAAAAAAATTAATCTTTTATTTATTATCATTCTAATCCCTTCCTCAAACACTTTGGTATTCAGCCAAGATACTGATCTAATCACAAAGCAAATAATTTTTGGGTTAACAAACTATATGTTTTCAAAGAACAAAGACTATAGTCATGGAATTATTCACTTACCCTTACCCAATTATCAACACAATAAGGTTATTAAAATCGATTATTATATGTTCCTTATATAATCTTCCATAGATCTCTATGCTAAAATGATTAGATGCTTAAATTATCTCGTGAATAAAATTATATGACTGTATACCCTATAACAATCTCCACAAGAAATGAATTATTTTAGTTTGTGGCATTTCCTATCTCAAAAAATGGAGTATAGTTTGATTTTAAATAATATAAATAAAATTTTATCAAAACTACTACCACTTGATGATTCAAACACACAAATGCTCAGTTATAATCATGACACTTCCATGCACCCAAAATTTTCAACCCAGTCTTGCAAATTATTTTCAACATTACACTAAACATGAATATCATATATTTGTCTAGTCTTTTCACTATTTATAAATCATGAATAATCTATGAAAATTATTACAATCCAAATCGCCATTGTCATTCTTTTAAAATATTGATCATTACCAAAATGGACTCTCATAGCCGTATATAAAGTTTTTGGAAGACCTTCAACATTTCTTCACTATGTCTTCTCTATTTCATTCGACCCTCTCAAACATACATACTCTCTAAGACTCTATCATCATTATATCATATAAAATTACTCTCATGCTAACCCTTTAACTATTTCTTGAAACCAAAAACTTCCGTCAACTTCTAAAACCCATGTAGGTGGTGAAAACCACATGACAACAACCTTGTGATTTTAAATTGAGACATAACTAATGACTAAATACCACTTCATAAGACATATTTTAAGATCATAATATCTATTACATTATTTTTTATCAAATACATAACACCAAGACTCATCTAAACTCACTAAACATCCTCAATTCCTTATTACATGCTTTGAAATTTCAAATTAGAAAATTTTGAGAAACTCCTAATGGAATCCAATTCAAATTTTCATGCACCAAAAAGACTCTAAAACACTTTCTTGAGATCTTTCAAGATTCAATTTCATCATTATCCAATCACATATACATCTAAGCATGAGATCACATAGATTCATTAGCTCAAATCCACATCTAAAAAGTTAAAATATGCATAAACCTACTAATAGGAAAAATGCTAAACCATCAATATGTCATAAACATTATAAAAAAATTCTATTTACCATGAATCATCACATAAGAAACATAAAATGAATTATAAATAAACCATAACATCATACATCACCATAACAACATCATAACTCAAATTAAAATGTTGTGTGTGTGTGTGTGTGTGTGTGTGTGTGTGTGTGTGTGTGTGTGTGTGTGTGTGTGTGTGTGTGTGTGTGTGTGTGTGTGCATGTGCATGTGCATGTGTGTGTGTGTATGCATTCATTCATGCACATGTTTGTGTGTGTGTGCGCGTGTTTGTGTGTGTGTGTGTGTGTGCCTGCATGTGTGTGTGTGTGTTTATGTCTCTCAAAATGGTATATACATCTCACTACAATAGATCACAGGCTGAAATCAAAATCATAATAGTAGAAAAACCAATGCTCTATAATATAGTGTCACTACTATCCCTTAGATCTTATCCATCTCTTTGACCTATTTGAGTACCTACAGATGTTATGCCACCACTAAGTGTATTAGGGAATCATTAGAAGATACTCTGCCACAACTACTCTGCTAGATACTCTAAATATTAGGGAATCATTAGAAGACTATTTAAAAAATGTCCTTAATATAGCCTTAACTCCTCCACTATCACAACATATCTTGACACTTTAATATTCTAAGGTGGTCCCATAGCTACCACACTATGTGCTACTCCTTCTTATCTTAGTGCATCTCATTTAGTTGATATCAAGGTAACCTATGCCTATAACCCATCCCTCTCCTAAGTGGTAGTACCTAGCTAACCACATATAGAATCTCTCTCCTATGTGATTTTGGATATATAAGCCTAAAGACTATCTTTCTCCTAGGTCCTTAGTGCTAGTTGTCCCCATGCATAATCTCTTTACTAGGTGATGATGAACAAATGTGCTTGGAGACTATCTCTCTCCTAGGTCCTCACTGCTAGTTTCCCTTATGTCATGTCTCTCTCCTGCATCATGAAATTTAGAGACACCTATGTGGTATCTAGTGATTCTCTTTCCTGATCCCTCTATATAATAAAAATCTATATATTAGGAACATCCTCCTCTATTGGTACCTCCTACTTCATATCTGTATGCTCAACCTACTTCTATCCACCATTTCCTCCACCCATACCCTATCATCTATCTCCCCAAACTACTACAAGATATTATCCCTACCACCAAACAATGTAATCCAAAGTCACCCTAGCATTATCAACTCCTACAAGAATTGACAACTCCTCATATAGTATAACCTCTTATATTGGTTGTGGTAGAGGCAATGGTGCCTTTGCATCCTCAGATCTATATCTTGGGAATGTTCTTAGGACACCCTATACTAAGCCTTACTATCTTCTCACATAGTCAAAAGGGATTATTTCTATCTCTTGCTCCCACCTCCCATAGATCCATATGATGCTATGCAAATAAATGATCTATGCTCTTAACCCCTCCATGATGGGAAACCTACATAAGATCTCCAAAAAATATCCCCATCAACTAGTGTATCCAATCACTACCTAACCATGCCAAATCTCACACCTTCCCACCTACTTTTGGAATCTATATGTCTGATCTCCATCTCATAAAACTAAATATAAATTGAATATGATGCCCTGTCATCCACAACAATCCAACTAGTCATAAGATGCTAATATGCTCATATGCCTAATAGTGGAGTAGGAAGTATATACTTATCCTATATCACCTATGTACTTGATAACCTCATATATCTTGGTAAACCCAAACCAAGAATACTAGAGCCCACACATATACTATATGATCCTATAACATCTCTATTAAAACACCTATCAAAGTTCAAGGAAATCTACCCCCACTCAATTTGGGAAGTGTATAGTAGGTAAATTTTATCATCATCATAAGTCACCTCCCATTATTATCCATATATTAAAAATCCTTGAATTAGAATCCCCTAACATGCCATTAGGCCTCTACTACATCCTTTTCATATAATAGGTCAATACATGTATCCTACTCTTCACTATAGATCAACTACACTGCTCAACCCTATATAGGTAGCATCAAAATCATATGAATTTCCTCTAGTAGAATGATAATCTCTATGATCAATATCATGAATGTGTTAGTAGTTGGGTACCATCTCTTGATAAGGGATACCAACATCACTATGTCTAAGGGCATGCATTGATAGTATCACATGCCACCCAAACCCACTGTAATCATATGTGCCCAATCAATACAAATTATATCTCTATATAAATCCTTAAGGAGTGGTATTACCCAATCCCACATCATCAATAGTTCCCTCACCTGAAGGTTAGATATATTACTTAGTTCACCCTACACTTTTAAACAAACCCCACACACATTTCGCATACACTACCCTAGTCACTACAACTAATCACCCACCTATGTTCATCCCTTCCCCACCTCAACAATTCTATTAAACTACCATTAAATAACTTTATCTTACCATAGACATAATCCACTTTAATCTATACCTACTCATAATCTTAAGTCTTGTACCATTTCTAGTTCAAGCCTAACTAAATTCTAATCCAACATTTACCACCACATTTTTTTACCTTTTTAACTTCTTTTTACCCCTACCTAGGATCAACATTGATAAAGCCTCAACCAACACTTATTCTTTTCTGGATGGATGTCAGTAAACTCTTGATCAAAACTAATTCCTTATTATTTCTTGATGTCGGTCCCATCTTGATTGACACTGACTTGACCTCGACCAATGTTAGTTGACATCGATTAGCATCAGTCACTATTTTAAAGGTCAAACCCCAAACCCTAATTTTTTCCACCTATAATCTAAAATTACTCCCTTTCCCTCCCACTTCTACCTCATTTAATAGTAACATTCAAAACCATTTACTTCTCCCTCCATACCCACACACATTCAACCTATCTAGCTAAAATAATTTACAAACACACAAAAAAATTCAAAACCAAAGCAAGTAGCATGCCTACCTCATTTCATGACTACAATCATGATGGTACCTATTTCCCAGCTATCACTCACCCTCTACTCTATTCTTTTCCTCTATCTCTTTACATTTTAACTCTCATTGTCTAAACCTAGTGCCTAGTCTACTTGGTACCCTATCCAACACTATCCTACTGTACTCTACCCCACACTCTACTCATCTCTCATGATAAACCACATAAAACACACTCTTTCTCAATAATGTTGCTTTAAATACAAGTCAAATGGAACCCATAACCATAAAATGCTAATACCAAATTCTTTTGACCTTTTTGATTAATGTCCACCTTTTCTAGGGTTTGGTTGGTGGCCTATACCTATTACCTTTAGGGTTAAGATGAATGACATCAATATATCTTGACTGATATCAGTCTCTAAAATTAGGTTTTTAAACCCCTAATTCCCCCTTTTACCCTAGATAATCCCTTTCCACACATAAGCCACACCCATTAGAGCTTACCTTTGACCCCTCTTCACAATTTATCACATACCTTTTTGTGACAACATTGTCTTAGTCACATTGATAACTTAGAATGACTTGCCATACTTCACACCAATTTTCATGTATGTAAATTTTTGTGCACAACCCTTTTAGGTGCATTGGAATATGTCCACTTGTGTTTTTGACACTTGTAAATAGTTTTACTTTCTTAGGATCACTTTCCTTTTATCCCCTAAAAACATGGATACCTCAACATAGAGACTTATGTTTATAATTATAACCCATATTATCTACACCTAATGTTGTGTCCTAGTGCACTTATCATTTTTCCTCTTTAGTGTAGTGTTATTTTCCACTTCATTCCATCCTGGAAACCTCATTTAGGTGTAATTTAAAACATTGCACTTCATTGCATTTTTTGTGACCTTTTTATGCTTTCATGCCTTACCACCCAAACCATTTTGTCACTCACTTACCAACTTTTCAAGACTGAATCCAACTTCATTTTCACATCATCATTTCCTAATTTGAGGGGGAACATCTCTTCCCATACTTGGGGCATCCAATCTTCCGCTACATCATTTATTTTTACTTTGTAGTTGTTTATGATGGTTTAAACCACACCAATCTCATAATGAGGTAGTCTATAACATTTTAGGATCTCAATGGAGGTGAACTCCACTCTATGATGCAAGTTGAAAGTATACAGTTTCAACAACTAGTTGATGGAATAGGAAGTAGGGTATGCAAGTTGTTAACAAGGTTTTAGGATGGAGGGGTGGTCTCTAAAAAGGAAGTAAAAATATATATGAGTTGGTGGGTTGAAGGTTACTAATCTAGAGTGGGTAGGTCTCAAAATAAACTCAAAAATGGGAGAAGGGTAGAGAAAAAAAGAAAGCTTATGTGGTCTTCAATAATCACTTCCCCAACTAGTTTCTAAGTAGACAAATGCTCTCAAAACCTATGCCTATTACTATAATATATTTCACACATAGAGTCAGACATGGTTAATTAGTCTAGGATGATATTGATATAGGAAAATAATAGGCCCTAGTCAAAGGTTACTCCTTTTAGGTTAGTTTTTGCACACTCTTAATCAAGAAATTATGGCTCAGTCTTGGTGAGGTATCTGAGGTAGTTATTAGACACACACAAAAAAATATATCAAAATAAAGCACTTTTACACACTTAGGAATATGAATCAATCAACATAAATTTCAATAATCAATATAATTCACTAATCTTTTAATAGTTTTTGCACATCTAAGACTAACATATCAATCAAGACAAAAAAGAACTCCTTTGTAGCTTTTTCACACTAAGAGTTATTGAATAATATAACCAAAGAAATAAAACCTAATTGCACAAACATTGGAAGTAAAATATAGAAACACATGATTTGACAACCATAATTTATTTTACTCCTATATATTGAAAATTATCTAACAATTCAAAACTATGGATTACATCTATTTAAATATTCTTGGTGAAGGGATCACCTCATCCTCTAAATTCATGCAAAATTCATTACATGTCATAATTATAACTTGAGTTATAACTATGGTCAAAACCTATATAGTTATCTCACATTTGTTAATAACTTAAGTTAGACTTTACAAAATCATGAAACATGTGTACATGTATAAAAATGAATTAGGCAACTTTACAGTATGTTTCAAACTATAAATATATAAAATATACACCACTATAGAATGTACATGCAAAAACTAGGCCCCTTTCAGGGCAGTGTTGATGTCTGCATGGATGCATGGACTTTAGTTGAAATTGTGGTTGTGGCTATCAACATGGAAACTATGGCTATTTATATGGAACTGTAAGTGGCAACTTGAGTCTACTTCTTTTCCTCTATTTTGAGCCAACATTTATGTGGCATGTCATGCTACTACTAAATTATGTCTAAATTCAAAAGGGGTGGTTTTTGTACCCTACCAAATTGTCCTAGGGGATTTGAATGCTCTACCTTAGTCATCTAGAAGTTGATCTTGAAGATTTCAACTTCAATCACTTTATTTCTATAAAATCTTAATTTGGCCTTTATATCCTCCAAGGTAACCCCTACATACTTTAATTAAAATTATCTGAGGTCTCATGACTGAGTTGATTAAAGTTAATCTTATTGATTAACTTTACTATAGCATCTTTGACTTTTGATAGTTTTAAATCATTAAAAATTTGTAGGATAAGGCTCTCATATTCTTGGTACTTGGGTAGCAAATCCCCAGATGCTATCAACCATTCCATAGCCTCTTCTATCTTAATGACCACTAGGTTGAGAGCATTAGATGCCTCTAGTGGTTTCATGAGATACAAATAGCTATATGCCTTATTATTTGTATAAACAATTAGCATTTTCAATTTATTTCCATCATATTTTAAAGAATTAAACAATTCATGAGTACTATTAACATGGGGAGCTAATTTAGCCTACATTAATTCTAATGCTTCCAAAGAATTATAACACTTGGATGCTACCTCTTGGACCTCAGCTTCAATGCAAGCTAGGATATTTATAGTCTTATATTCCTCTTTCAATTTCTCTAACTTGGCCTCCATTTCCTATCTAGATAACTCTATTCCTTCATGGATTTCCACCATGATATCCTTTTATGCTTTGGCCAGAGATCTAAAGTCTTTAATATAGGGGGATTTCCACAATTGCCTATTCTATCTTTTGGCCAAGGAGAAGACCTCTTTCCTCTCTTCAAAAATCAATTCCCTACTAATATTATCTTCTAACTTCCTCTCCCTCATCCTTTTAATGTTTTTAGATGGTTTATCAAACAAAGTTGTTATATAGGGGAGCTATGTTATCTTAAAGCTAAGCTTTTGAGAGGTCTTATCCCTTAAGTTAATGGCCCATGGAGGAATTATCAACTAGTTAAGGTTTATCTCCTTGGTGTAATTAACCATAAATTCCTCTTCAACCTCCTCAACCAATTACTACTTTACTTCTTTGATAATTGTGTCAAAAAAGGAAGGCCAAATAATCTTAGACCAATCAGAAAATCCATATTGGGGGAGTGGATGAACTATGACCATTTGTGTCTTGGTCTTATTTTACCTACTTGCACTTGTAACAATAGTCTCTTGAGATGGAGTGGTATATGGCATGAGGAGAGTGATTTGGGTGGATTGGACATGGATTTTGGGACTATTCATGGTTTTTTCCACCCTTATGGATGACATTTTCCTTTTCAATGATCTAATTATGGAATTTTTAAAATGAATATTGGAATTAGCCATGAGGGAGGTGGATGGGATGGGGGTGGAAGATGGATCAATGGTGGTAGAAGATGGAGTAGTAGTGGAAGCATCCTTCTCAACCTTTGGGGCGAGTAAGGGGAAATACAAGAAAGAGGAAGATATGAATCTATCATTAGATGTGGAAGTTATAACTTCCACCTTATGGGTTTTCAAAATAGATCAAATTGACATATAACCAAAAATGGGAATATAAGAAGAGAGTAGGGAAGTGATCTCTAAAACCTTATTACCTATGGGGTCCTCCAAATTTGGTTATTTTCCTTTGTCACCCTCAAGGCTCAAACCTTTAGCTTGTTCTAACTATACCTCTTAATTTGGATCTTCTTCTTATTCCTCCTCTAATTCTTCTTATTAAGGCAATGTAGACAAGTTGTGTGATTACTCAATTATAGGACTATTTGTGTGGGGATTCCTAAGCTTCCTCTTGCAGATTAGGGTATTATTAGGATGCGAGGAAGAGGATTGATAAACTAAGGAAGTTGATTTATCTATGGTTACCCCTAAAGATGCAGATCTTTATATTTGAGGGGTAGTTATAGGCAATTGAATTGCACTAATAGATTGTTATTCTAGTCCTTACTCTTCCTCATTAGAGGAATCTAGATTGATATGGTCTCCTAGAGCTCCCCTAGGATTAGGTTCACTAACCTTTGGATCCTTCTTAATAGACTTTAGCTTCAAATGGAGTCCTTATGATGGATCTCCATGCTCCTTGGACTACTCTATTGTCTAGAATTTCCAAAATTTTGAGTGTGTCCACCTTGAAAAGAGTGCCATTCTGATATGTAATTCTTTCATAGTGACTAAAGGTTCTTTTTAAATCACCCTTAAGTGATCCTCCTTCAAACTAAAAACCATTTCCCTTTTCAAGACCTCTTCATCATTTTGTGCATTCATAAATAAGAAATCATAATGATAGTGGACATGTTGGTAGGGGATGTTAAGGCCCTGAATATGATTTTGGATGACACCATGAGGATCACAGTCCCTATGTTGGACTATGGGAAAATGTTAACTCTTCCTTTTATTTCCCACATATCTAAAGTGCTTCCTTACTATGTAAACCATTATTCCAATAACCACATGGTGGAAAAAGAATGTTCTCTTCTTATTTTTTGTTAGGTCCTCCTCTATGCTCCACCATAGCTGGAAAGCAGTTTCTCTCTCAACCAATTTGTCAGGAACATACTTTTGAAGGCATAGGGAATGAAATTTATGCCCATATATCATGATAATAGTGTAATCTAGATATAGAAAATAATCACCCCTTGAATATAGCATATTCATAATGCTTACTCCAACCTTACACATTGGATAAACATATAGTACTTGCTAAATTTGAGGATAAACATCCTCAAAAATATTTAACTATTTTTATTATAAGCATAAATATTCATAAATTGGAAATGATCACAAATTATATTCTTGATGCAGTCGGTGGTCAAGCTCTATAGTTCACCAAGGAATTGATATACTATTCCCATGACAACATATAGAAGATGAGACATCATGTAAAAGTGGCCCATCAGAGTGGGAAAATTATCCTTATGTATGATCTATTCTTGTAGATGGAAACTAATAATTTTTCCCAAGTCAAATCTGGCATCATTGGTCAACATCATGTGTAACAATGATACCTAGTCCAAATTGAGGAAATGGATACTAGGCATGCCATAGATCTTGTTGAGCAGTGTCATGGCAATCCACACTCCCATCTTGAAATTTTATATAGGAGTGGGATTCTTAATATTTTTATCCTTGATTTTAATGGTTTCTTTAGGGAGTATCCATAAATTCAACACCTTTTCCATTGAATTTTTCTAATTCCATGAGACTAGTCTATGCTTATCAAAGTAAGAATCTAGTGTTAGTAATGATAAAAACCTTTAAAAATATAATCCTTCAATGCATTTTATGACCATTAGCTTGCCAATATTATGTAAAAATTATCTTATGTGACTTTTACTATGAATAATAAGTCTCAAAGGAGGTCAATGCATGGCATCACCTCGGTCTTAGACATAGAAAAATACAATCCTTATCTCATAAGTGCTACCAAATCCATGATGAATAGTCACTCTGAGGGAGATATATTTCCATCTATTAAAAATATGCTAATAGAATCGATAACATCACATAATTTCAAGTAATTTCAATACCTATTGTAAAAAATGGTGACATCAAAGATAATGTCCATGAATTTTGTGGCATCTTTAGTAAAAAATGGTGATGGTGGAATAGCTCCCTTGAATGGTTTAGATGAAGATTCCATTGTTATTATGTATAATTGGAAGTGCTTATAATCTTCTCCTATGCTCAACGAATAATTCTCCTTTATGTTAGTCACTGGTTCACTTGTAATAATATCATAGGTAGCTAGGGATTTTCTCACATAGGAAAGTAGTCGAGCTCGATCTCATTTTTTTGCAAGAAATGAAGGCTTCAATGGTTGTTCATAATGTATATGTATTTAGCATTGAATTCTAGTTCATACATTTTGAATGCCCAACATTCGCCTATTTTTAATTTTTTTGCATAGTTCAAATATCTCATTAGTTTAAGTTGATGGGTAGCATTATCAAGTATTAGGAAGTATTTTGGATTTCATCAACCAAGTATAACAAGGTTTCAACATTTGAGAGTTATGTATTAGGTCTTGTGTTGGGATCAATATTTACAAAAGACCTAAACAAAAATCTTGAAGACCAAATTCTATTGGACAAAATGTCTAAACAAAATCCTTGAAGACGAAAATTACTAAAGTGTTATAAAACTTATGATTCGTCAGATAAATTTTTTGATGTAAAATCCCAAAGACCAAAAATACATCAGGCAAAATTTCTGAACAAAAAATTTGAAGATCAAATTTCTAATAAAGATAAGTCATTTCATAATAATTTTTTTAGACTAAATATCCACTACAAAAACTCTGAAGTCCAAATCTATTTAAAACAGAAGTTTTGAAGACCCAAAAGTCTAAAAAAAATCCTAATGTACAAATGTTATATAATCATTTTGAATAAATCCCAATGAATAAATTCCAAATAAGATTTTGAATATAAAAACTCATACAAAAAACATGAAGACAAAATATTTCATATAAAATGTCTGATCAAAATTCCTGAACAAAAGGCCCAAAAAATAATTTTTTGAATAAATTTATCTAAATAAACTAAGTCATTGAAAACTTGCATAGTTCAAAAACTCCCAAAAAGTCATTAGTAAAGTTATTCCATAAAATAAAAAATACCAAACTCATTTCTTCTAAGTATAAATATTGGGGATCAACCCTTTTAATAATTTTCACAAGCATATAGAAGAAAGGTTCAACAAACAAGGCCAGAAATTCAAAAAGTGGGTCCTCATTTATTTAAGAAGAAAAAGGGGGATGTTGGGTAAAATAAATGAAAACTTATAGGGGGAATACTTCCAAGTATTTGAGAACCCAAAACTTTGGTTAGTAATCTTAAATAAAACATGAATTGTGCCATAGAAAAATATTAAAATCATAAATATGAAAGAGACTTCTAAGTGGATTCATGCAACACACTTGCCTTCTTATCCTAAGATATATGTTTGTTAAAAGTGAATTTCATTTAACCCTTATTGTAATGAAATTTTCAAAGTCTTGATGAAGCTATAGGTTTTATTCTTTTTTTTTTAAATCTCATTAAAATCAAGGGAAGCTCAGGGATTACTTTGCTACCATCCAAGCATTCATAGCCCTGACATAGATACCTTGGGTTACCTCTCTTCCCTTTCCTTCATTTTATTGATCATGATGCATGGTACATTGACCTTATTTCATCATGTGACCCTTTTGATTTTATTTAGATATTCTATTGGCTTTATTGCTCTTTTGAACTCATTGGTTCTTTTCTTTTCATGGGATTTATCCCAAAAAAGTACCAAATCTAAGATCTTAAATTCTTTGACCTTTACTTTTTATCAAACCACCTCTTGTCTACATCTTGGCATTTATTGAAGGTCTATAAGGATTCAATCTTTTAATCTTCCATTTATATTATGTCTATTATTCTAGACTCTACTTTATCATTTAGTTCTATGTAATCCTACATGAATTTATAAGTCGGTAGTTCTATCATGATTAGGAATACTAGTTTGCATCTATACACCAATAGTTAAGGTGATGCTTTAAGGGCTTGCTTATATCTTGTTCAATTTTCCCAAAGGCCATACTTTAATATATTATGCCAATACCTATGTTTATCCCCAACTGATTTCTTAATTGGATATATCATTTTCTTATTCATTGATTATACCAATTCATTTCCATGAGGGTAATGGTTAGAAGATGACTTGATAGTGATATAGTTATCATGAGCCCATTCAGTGAATTTAATTGATATGAATGTTGGTCCATTATCACAAACTAGATAAATGGGGGTGCCAAATATATTTGTGATGTGTTCCTCCAAGAAGTGAATTATATCTTGTGCCATAGAATTATTTGTGGTTATGGTTTCATTTCATCTAGTGCAATAGTCTATTGTAGTGAGTATAAATTTATGGCTTAATAAGGAATTTGGGTTAATGACACCAATGAATTATACCCATTAGGAAAATGGCCTTCCTTCAACAATAGGTTGTGAGGTGATGCAGGAGCATCTACATACGTCTTGGCAAGACGTGGTCATGATTAAATTGAAATTTGAATTTATTGTATTTTCCTCTAAAATGTTAAAATTGAGGAGTAATTGTAAAAAGATAAACGTAAAAAAATTATTGCTGGGCTGTTGAGGGAATAATGGAGGAATGGTTGAAATAGTTTCAACCTTAGTAAATTGAAAACTATTTCTGTTTTACCTTCAGCCCAAGTTGGCGTAGAAGTTAGAGAGAGGAGGTTTTTAAAAACAAGAAAAATTAAATATAGAGGAGAAGAAAGAGAAGAGGATGAGAAGAATGTAGTGAAGAAGAAAATAAGAGAGAGGAAGGACAAGAAAATGCCTCTCATTCAAGAGAAGTGGCTGTAAGGAGAGGAAGCATAGAAAATTCATTAAGAAAGAAGAAAGGATGAGCAGGACGTAGAACCAAGAAGAAGGAGGACCTCCGTATGGAAGAGAAAGAGCAGAATTTGGATGCTTTCCAAACAGAGATGAAAGATAATGACATGTATCTAAAGAAATTGCATTTGATGAAGAATATTACCATCAAGGGGGGATATGTTTTGGCAAAAAGAAGAGCAGGGGCGTAGGAAGGAAACTAGAAGCATAGGACAGTCACAATGCATATTAATACAAGTGTGTATTTATTTTGATTTATAAATGAATGTGAGTTCTTTTTGAGGAGATTTTTTTTTGAGACCAAAGGGGTGTTGTTATAATTTTTTGGGTGTATGACTGCTGGCCATTTTGTTATGCATTGAAATTAATACAAATCTGGGCCGCTTAAATGTTATATTTGGAATTCTGGTCATTTCAACATATGTAATACAGTTTAGGTGCTCAATGATTTGAGCCAAACAAACACCTATTTTCATCATTCACCAAATATCTTGTTGGCTTAGGGAGATTCCCGTAGGGATGACTGCAAGTCTCAAATTATGGTGGAGTCATTCGCACAATTTCGAATTTGATAAGACAGAGCTGCAGATGGAAAGGAGAGCGAGCTTGTGAGAACCAGGACCACCCCTATGTATCAAGGCATTTAAGCCTGGGTAGAATGTAGTTGGCTAAAGCCATTGAAATGACTTTACAAAGATAAACAATGCACATAGGTCAAAACGTAGGGAGGAGGTAGACAGACCCAATTGGAGGAGGTCACCATGGGGATAATCCATGAGGCTATGGTAAATAGTCTATGAACAAATAGCCCTGAATGGGCGTAAAAGTTGTCCTTCATTGTTCTAATATGGTTTAATTATCAATGACAGAGTTAAGCATGTAAGGGAGAGTTCACCTGTGGAAGTCTGCATGGAGCACGAGCTGGGTTAGAACTGAACCAGCCTGATCCTGTCGATAAAGGCTTCTCTTAAGAAACTTGATATAGACTATGTGATGTCCATTGAAGAGAACCTTAGCCTATTTTGGAATGTTTCAGGCCAGGGCAAATGAAAACACGTTGCCCAGACTTGAATTATGTGATATCCATTTTTGTAAATCATGGATATATATATTTAAAGTAAGTAACCTGAGATGGGAGGAGGCTAGACATAGACTGAGTGTATGGCTACAGATTGAATATGGTCTTGAATAGATAATGACACCTTCGCTATTTGATGAGTTTGTTTTTGGGGCCATGGACAAAGAACAAATAAACTGTCTATGGTTCCATGAGGGTAATGGTTAGAAGATGACTTGATAGTGATATAGTTATCATGAGCCCATTCAGTGAATTTAATTGATATGAATGTTGGTCCATTATCACAAACTAGAGAAATGGGGGTGCCAAATATATTTGTGATGTGTTCCTCCAAGAAGTGAATTACATCTTGTGCCATAGAATTATTTGTGGTTATGGTTTCATTTCATCTAGTGCAGTAGTCTATTGTAGTGAGTATAAATTTATGGCTTAATAAGGAATTTGGGTTAATGACACCAATGAATTCTAAACCCCATTAGGAAAATGGCCTTCCTTCAACAATAGGTTGTGAGGTCATTGTTGCATGTACTTCTTTCTTAGATAAAGCTTGACATTCATAGCATGTTCTCACATGAGCATGAGAATCTTTGAAAATTGTCATCCAATAGTATCCCATTCTTAAGATCTTATGGGCTATGTTATTCCTAGATGGATGACCACTACCTATATTATGATGTAATTTTTATCAAATCTCTTTAGCTTCCTCTATATATACACACCTAGGATAGATGCCTTCATAATTTATTTTATATACAACTCCTTTCTTGATCATGTAATGAGATGATTTGAGCCTCAAAGCTCTCTTTCATTCTCTATTGAGTTCTATGAATAAGTACCTATAATCAAATATTATATTATATCAGTATACCACTCTCTTTAGATACATGAACTTCACATACCTCTTTAATAGTAATATGTGTATTATGTTTAATCATGAGTTGAACAATTCCTTATCCCCAAATTATCTTTGGAGGCTTGATTTATATGTCAAAATCATGTAGTTTTACCATCCACTTACCTCTATATTTTCCCAATTCATTCTATGATAGGGTGAGCTTGATAGTAAGATTAGGAATGATGGAAATAATATTATTCCTTAAGATGTAGTGTCAAAAATTTCTTCACTAATTTGACAAGAGTGATGATTTATTTATCAATCATAGATTACTTGAGTTCTGCATCTTTCAAATTTGTGATCATAATGCAATTAGATGCTTATTTTCATCCTTATTTTGTGTTATAGCAAAAACAATTATGTGTTCTGAAGTAAATGAGTAAAAGTAGAATCCTTCATAAAATTTGGGCTAATTAGCATTGGGGCCTGAGATATTTCGTCTTTAATGTCTTGAAAATACTTTCTAGCCTCAACTTTCCATTCTATTTGGGCATCCTACTTGAGCACTACATTCAAGGGTTTAACAATCTCTACAAATCTTGAGATAAACTCCCTTACAAAGTTAATCTTCCCAAATAATGATTTGAGATCCTTTTTTTTGTTTGGTGGTGTAATCTTTGAAATTCTCTAAATTCTATCTAGATCAATGATGACCCCCTCCTTGGTAATGATGTGTCATAATATATTTCCTTTAGTTACTCTAAATATGCTTTTTTTGGGGTTCAATGAAATGGCAAACCTTCTACATCTCTCTAATATTTATTGTAGATGGCCTACATGGTCATTCTTATCCATTAAAAACATAGTAAGATCATCCATATGGATTATTATGCATTTACCTATTAATCCTTTGAATGCATGATCCATGGCATGCTAAAATGTGGATCCTATGTTTATTATGCCAAATGATATCTTCTTATATGCATAAATTCCCCACTTCATAGTAAAAATTATTTTCATTCTATCCTTTGATTTCACTAGTACTTGATTATATCCTAAAAACCCATCCAAAAAGGACATCATTTTAGAACCTCTTATTATTTGTATCACCTCATCCAAAGAAGGCAAAGGATAGTCATCCTTTTTATAAGCTTTTTCCAAGTTCTTCAAATCAACACATAATATAATCTCACTATTATTCTTTCTAACTAGGACTAAATTGGCTACCTAGGTAGAATATATGATTGGGAAGACTATTATTTCTCTTAGTATCTTATCCATTTTCCTTTGAATGAGAGGCTTTAGGATAGGATTCACTAGTCTCTATCTCTATCTAAATGTCTTATGGTCTAGTTTTAGAGGAATTATATGAGTGATGACCTAAGGATCATAAACCTTCAAGTCTTCATAAGTCTAAGAAATGACATCTCTATATCAAGTGATTAAATCCTTCACTCATTGTCTTTCTTGTAGGGTACAATTGAGGCCAATGTTAATATAGTATTGGATATCTTCATCTCCTAAATTTGCCCCTTTGAATTCAAAATTATTAACCTTAGATTTCCTACACTACTGAGCTTGAGGATCTCTATCAAATGGTCTTTCTAAATATACCAACCCAATAGGGATATAATTCTCTTTGAGCGAGATAATACCATCCTTGTTTGAATCCTCTTAACAAAGATGATTGACTTCCTTATCATCAATTATTTAGGACTCAAATTCTCTTGAATTAGTTATAAAATACATGATCTACTGATCATCATCAAAGACTTATAAATTTTATATATTGTCAAGGATAGAAGGACAAGGTACTAATTTAATAGAGAATTTCTTTACTTTGGATTCTTCAAGAGGATCCAAATTAGCAATAGTAACAACTAGTGAATTCAAATATTGATTTTTTTCTATAGGGATTATTACTATGTTAAAATATTCCAATCTCAAAAATCAGGTACCATGCTCTATGTTTATACCTTTTCAAATAAGACAACTTGTACTAATATTTGTTTTTGACCTAGTTGACTACTAGCTCTGAGTCACCAAATATTAACACCTATTTTCCATTATTTTTGAGAGAAAATTGTAATCCCAAATTAAGTATTCATACTCAACCATATTTTTAGTGTAAGGGAATTATAACATATATGCTACCAATAAATTCTTCCCCTGTGGATCAATTAGTTTGATTCTTATGCTTGATCTTTATTTGAATCTGGCACTATCAAAGTGTAAAGTCCATATCTGATTGGAACCTTTAGATTCTAGCTCTTGTATTTGATCTTGTGTAATAAAATTATATATACCAAGGCTAGGAGAGTCATAATTTACCTCTTCATTCTTTATATTATATTCTATGATAGGATATTTCATCCTTGGTTCCCTATTTATCAAGATTTGTTCAATGCCAAATGTGAGAGAAGTTTATAGAGAGATACCCATTGAGCATTTTAGACTACTCCACACTTAACAAAAATGTATAGCCTTCATTTATGTCTAATAAAAGGATATCATTAGTTATTTGGACTCATGGTTTAGAGGCTAATTGAATACATACATTCATCAATTCTCCAATTATTGGTACCACCATTTTATCTGATTGTGAAACTGTTCTCTTTGAAGGGATTAGATTTAGACCAAGATTTTGACATATGAAAGTATGCATAATAGTTGTTGAGGCTCTATAAATAACTAAACAATTATGAATATTCTTACCAAATGCTCTGATAGTCAGTAAAAAGTGTGAAACTTCTGGATTGCTTTTATAGATGACATTAGTGTTAGTAGCTTTTATTTTATTTGAAAATTCTTTAGTTATTTCCATAGGGATATTCCCTATAATAGACTTACATAGTAGCTCCTTTTATTTAGTGATCTAAGGTAACTCATGAAGAGTAATATTTTCTTTGATTTTCTTCAAGTCTTTAATGATGTTGTATCCTCCTTATTTTTAGGCTGATTCTTGGGGGAGGTGGATTGTTGTCATCTTTAGGATTGGGTGTAATAATTATTCTATTTATAAGAATAGACATGGTGAATGGATGTATATTCCTTAGATTCTAAACACCCTTATGGAAATGATATAAGGCATTAATTTTGTTGGTGTTGTCCTCTAGAATAATGTCATCTTCATTTGAAAATGGAAACTCATGAGTCTTAAATAAATGGTAGTGCTTGAAGGTCTATGATCTTAGTGATATTTTGGTGTATTATACATCTGATCCTATCTTACCACTTCTCTTTGAAATATTTTTATTGTTTCATAAAATTCAACACATTCAAGTTCACCATGCTGAGAAGTATTATGGATTATACACTAGTTAGATATATATATATATCTCTACCATGTTGATATATAGAATATTGTTAGGCTAATCCATGTTGATTTTAGGCATGATGAATGGTATTTTATACCTTTATAATCTATAATTTTTATTACCACTTGGGTTATTAGCATTGCCCATCTTTTTTTGCATATCTAGGAAGTTATTACTCAACTTTTGAACCATATTTTGAATAACATCCATATTTGCCTTTGTAGAGTTAGTTCCATATAGAATAGTAGTAGAGGATGTGGCAAATTTGTGATTCTACTAGTAACCATTGCATTTTTCATGTTTATTCAAGAAACTATAATTTGGTTATGTTGTCTATGTCAGAGGGGGAATGTGTATAACTAGTTTTTATTGAATGCTAAAATGTTCTTGTTCATAGGTGGTACTATATTTAATGTTAGGAAGCCATTATTAATGTTAGGTGTGCTAGGAACTTTAGGATTTAGTTACCTATCAATGTTGATGACCTCTTCATATGTTAATGCCAAGTTGGTGGTAGTAGTTGATCTTTTTAGGAATATCATAATGATTATATCTAGAGTGTTTTTGTACATATACAATGCTAATGATTCTTATGGTTTATACCTTATGGTTAACCATGTATATATCTTTTAAAATATTTCATTAAAAGCATGGATAGGCTTGTTATGATCTCTCTTTATACTATTGAAGTGTTGATTTTTCCATTTGATCAAATACCAATCATAACTAGCATCCATTAGTGTAAAAGGGAATAATCAACATGCAATATCTTCATTAATAACATTCATTAATCTCAAAGAAACTTTAAAGTATTTGATGTGTTCCTCTATTGTCCTTAATCCTAAAGGAGAGAAATATGGAAGGTAATTTTTATGATTCCTATGTAAATCATGCATGTCTCCTAGGATGGCGATAACAAATCCAACTAACTAGGGTGGTTGATCCATTGGATGATTAATAGGGGAAGGGTTCCTTATTGTAGAAGGAATCCTTGGTCTATTAGGGATAATTGGTACAATTTTATATCTCTTATGATTTGATAAGGGTGAGACTAGAAGACCAACCTAGGAATTAGATATGGTCACTCTCCTAGGTGACTCTAGTGCAAGTATTTAGAAGCTAAAAAAATTTATCGAAGGTACTCACCCTCCTTCTAGTGCTAGAAAGAGTATGTTGATGAAGGTTTTAAGCACAAAAATATTATAATGAGGAATCCTCTAAAATTTTAGGATCTCAATGGAGGTGAACTCCACTCTAGGGTACTATTTGAAGGTATGTGGTCTTAATAACTAATTGATGGAATAGAAAGTAGGGCATGCAAGCTGTTAACAAGGTTTTTAGATGGAGGGGTGGTCTTTAAAAAAGAATTGAAAATAGAGATTATTTATAGGTAGGATGGTTACTAATATAGAGTGGGTAGGTCTCAAAATAAACTCAAAAATGAGGGAAGGGTAGAGTAGAAATGAAAGGTTCTATTATCTTTAATAATCACTTCTTTGGCTGGTTTTTAAGTAGACAAATGCTCTTAAAACCTATGCATGTTTATAGTAGCTATTGAACACACACAATCAAACATGGTTAACTAGTATAAGATGACATTGATATATGAAAAACATAAGCCTCAGTCAAATGTTTATCCTTTTAGGGAAGCTATTTCACACTCTTAATCTAGAGATTATGACTTGGGATTAGTGAGGTAAGTAAGGTAGCTATTGCAAACACACACACAAAAATATATCCAAAGAAAGCACTTTTACATACTTAATAATATGAATCAATCAAATTAACTATCAATAATCAATGTAATTTACTAATACTTCAATAGATCTTGCACATCTAAGACTAACATATCAATCAAGACAAAAAATAACTCTTTTAGAGATTTTGCACACTAGGAGTTATTGAATCATACAACCAAATAAATAAAACCTAATAAAGCAAACATTGGAAAGAAAATACATAAACACATGAGTTGAAAACCAAAATTCCTTTTGCTCATGTATATTTGAAATTCTCTAACAATTCAAAATTATGGATTACATATGTTTAAATATACTTGGGGAAGGAGTCACCTCATCCTCCAATTTCATAAAAAGTTCATTACATGTCATAATTAGAACCTGAGTTCTAACTATGATTAAAATTATATAGAGTTATTTTATAGTTGTTAATAACTTAAGTTAACTTTTACCAAATCATGAAACATGTGCATGTGTAAAAAAAAATTAGGAAACTTTATAGTATGTTTCAAACTATAAGAAACTATAAATATATAAAATACACACAAGTATAGAATATACATGCAAAAATTGGGCCCCTTCATGGTTGTGTTGATGTTTTTATGGTTGTATGGAATTTAATTGGCATTGTGAATATTGATATTGATGTGTATACTATGGTTGTTAATGTGGAACTAGAAGTGGTAGTTTGATTTTTCTTCTTCTTCACCTCTATTTCAAGCCAACATTTATGTCACACATCATATTACTACCGAATTGTGTCTAAATTCAAAAGAGGTAGTATGTTTACCATAATGACTTATCCTAAGAGCCTTTCATTCTCTACCTTAGTAATTTATAAGTTTATCTTGAATATTTCAACTTTAGTTACTTTATTTCTACCAAAGCTTAACTCAGCCTCTATGTCAACTAATGGCAACCCTTATAGACTTTGCTTAAAATTATCTACGACCTCCTGAATGAGTTGATCAAAGTTAATATTATTAATCAACTTCCCTATATCATCTTTGACTTTTGATAATTTTAAATCATTCAAACTTATAGGATGAGGGTCTCATGTTCTTGGTACTTGGGCATTAAAGCCCCAGTAGTTATCAACCATTCCCTATCCTCTTCCATCTTGATGACCACCAGGTTAAGAACATTAGATGCATCTTGTGGTGTCATGAGATTTAAATGTCTATAAGCCTTATTAGTTGTATAAATAATTGTCATTTTCAATTTATTATTGTCATATTTCAAAGAATTAAATAATTCATGAGTACTAGTAACATGGGGGGCTAATTTATACTACATGAATTCTAATGCTTTCAAATAATTATAAGACTTAGATGTTGTTTCTTGGACCACAATTTCAATTCCAACTAGGATATACACAATCTTCTATTTTTATTTCAATTTCTCTAACTCATCCTCTAATTCCTATTTAACCAACTCTATGCCTTCATGGATTGCCACCATAACATCCTTTTATGCTTTGGCCAGAGATCTAAAGTCTTTAGTATAGAGGGATTTACCCAATTTCCTATTTTGTCTTTTGGTCAAGGAGAAGACCTCTTGCCTATCTTCAAAAATCAATTCCCTACTAGCACCATCTTCCAGATTCCTCTTCCTCACCTTCTAAATGCTTATAGATGGTTTATCAAATAAGGTTACTATAGAGGGGAGTTTTTTTATTTTAAATCTGAGCATTTGAGAGGTCTTAGCCCTTAAGTCAATGGCCCATAGAGGAATTTTCAACTAGTTAAGGTCTATCTCCTTAATGGATTTAACCATAACTTCTTCATCCTCCTCAGCTAGTTTTTGCTTCTTTATTTCTTTAATAATTGTGTCAGGCAAGGAAGTCTAGATAATCTTAACCAATCCAATCTTCCATATTGGGGGAGTGGATGGACTGTGACCATATGTATATTGGCCTTATTTCCCCTACTTATACTTGTAACAATGGTCTCTTAAGATGGAGTGGTGGATGGCATGGGAAGAGTGATTTGGGTGGATTAGACATGGAGATGGGGAGTGGCCATGGCTATTTTAACCTTTTTGTATGCCCTTTTCCTTTTCAATGATGTGACTATGGTAGTTATAGAAGGAAAAATAAAAGTATACATGAGGGAGTTGGATGGGATGGGGGTGGAAGATGGATAAATGGTGGTATAAGATGGATCAGTAGTGGAAGAAACCTTCTCAACCTTTGGGGTGAGTAAAGGGAAATGAAAGAAAGAGGAAGAGCTAAATGAATCATCAAAGGTGGAAGTTACAACTTCCACCTTAGGGGTTTTCAAAATAGATGAAATTGACATATAACCAAAAATGGGAATAGAAGAAAAGAGTAGGGAAGTAGTATCTAAAACCTTAGTAGTTGTAGGGTCCTCCATAGTCAGTGATTTTACCATATCTCCATCAAGGCTCATATATTTAGTTTCTTCTATTTATACCTATTAATTAGGATCTTATTCTTCTTCCTCCTCCACTTATTCTTGTTGAGGTATGGTAGGCAAGTTATGTGATTGCTCAATTATAGGACTGCCTATGGAGGGATTCTTAGGCTTCTTCTTGTAGCATATGGTAGTATTAGGCTATGAGGAGGAGGCTTGAGAAATTGAGAAAGATGATTCATATATGGCTGCCCCTTAAGATGTATATATTTTTATTTGAGGGGTAACTATAGGCATTTAATTTATACTTGTAGTTGTTTATTCTAGTCCTTGTTATTCCTCATCAAAGGAATCTGAATTGATGGGGTCTCTTGGAGATCCCCTAGGGTCAAGTTCACTCAGACCTAAATCATTGTTAATAACTTTTATCTTGAAAGGGAGTCCCTATGATGTATCTCCTTGCTCCTTGGATTGATTTGTTATCTTGCCTTTCCAAAAGTCTGAGTGTGTTTACCTTATAAAGAGTATCATTCTGCTATGTAACTCCTTCATAGTGATTGAAGGTTATTATTAAATCACCATTAATTTATCCTCCTTAAAACCAAAAACCCTTTCCATTTAAAAGACCTATTCATCATTATATGAATTAATAAATAATAAATCATAATCATAATGGATATGTTGGTAGGGGAAATAAGGCCCTAAATATGATTTTAGATGGTGCCATGAGGTTCCCAATCCCTATCTAGGAGTATGGGAAAATGGAAACTCTTCCTTTTTCCACCCACATCTCTAAAGTGTTTCTTCATTGTGTAAACCATTCTACCAATAACCATATGGTGTCTAAAGAACATGCTCTTCTTATTTTTGGTTAGGTCCTCTTCTATGTTCCATCATAGCTGGAAAGCAGTTTCTTGCTCAGCCAATTTGTTAGGAACATACTTTAGAAGGCATAGGGGATGAAAATTATGCCCATATAGTATTATAATAGTGTAATATAGATATATAAAATTATCACCCCTTGAATATAACATCTTCACAATGTTTTCTCTAATCATGGGCATTGATAAACCATGTATTGCTTTCCAAATTTGAGGATAAACATCCTTAGAAATCCTCACCATATTTTTAGTATAAGAATAAAATATAAATGATGCAAATTTTATTCTTGATACAATCAGTGGCTAGGCTCCATAGCTCATTGAGTACTTTGTATACTATTTCCATGATAACTTCTAGAAGATAATACATCATATAAAAGTGGATTAATAGAGTGAGTTGATTGTCCTTATGTATGAAATGTTCTCTTAGATGAAAAATAATTATTTCCACCAAAGAAAATGTGGCATCACTAGTGAGCATCATGTGTAACAATGGTACCCATTCCAAATTGAGTAAATGGATACTAGGCATGCCATAGATCCTGTTGAGCAATGACATGCTAATCTACACTCCCATCCTAAACATGTTGATAGGATTGGGATTATTAATATTATTACCCTTGAATGTAATGGTTTCCTTAAGGAGGAGCCATGAATTCAACACCTTTTATATTTAATTATCCTAATTCTATGAAACTAGTCTATGCTTTTCAATGTAAGCATCTGGTGTTGGTAATGACAAACATCTTAGAAAATATACTTATGCGATGTATGATGCAACCATAAAGTTGATAATATGATGCAAAAAATTATCTTTTGTGACTTTGACTATGAATAACAAGTCTCGAAGGAGGTCAATACATGGCATCACCACAGGCTTGGCCACAATAAAATGCAATCCTTTTCTTTTAAGTGCTAGCAAATCCTTTATGAATAGTTACTCCAAGGGAGATATATTTACATCTAGTGAAAATATGTCAATATAATTGATATCATCCCATAATATCAAGTAATTTGCATACCTATTGTCAAAAATAGTGATGTCAAATATAATGTCCATAAATTATGTTTCATCATTAATAGAAAATGGTGATGGTGTAATAGCTCCCATAAATGGTTTTAACGAAGGTACCATTGATATTATGCATAATTTGAATTGCTTATAGTCTTCTCCTATGGTCGGTGAAAAATTCTCCTTTATGTTATTTTTCGGTTCACTTACACTAATCTCATAGGTAACTAGGGATTTTCTCATGTAGGATATAGTGAAGCTTGAGTTCATTTATTTTTAAGAAATGAAGGCTTAAATGGCTTCACATCAAATATATGGCTTTAGCATTGAATTCTAGTTCATGAATTATAAATACCCAATGTTCACCTATTTTGTATTTTCTACATAATTCAAATCTCTTATCAGTTTTAGTTGGAATGTAGCATTAGCAAGTATATTAACTTTTATCATAGCAAAGTATAATAAGCTTTTAGCATTTGGGAATTGAATATAAATTTTTTTATTAGGATAGGTATTTAAAAAATACTCAAATAAAAATCTCAAAGACCAAATTCTGTTAGACAAAATGTTTGAATAAAATACCCAAAGAGAAAATTTTCCAAAGTGTATATAAAGTTTATGATCCATCAAAAAAAATGCCTAATACAAAATATTGAAGACCAAAAATCCATGGGATAAAATTTCTAAACAAGAAGTCTGAAGATCTAATTTTAAATAAATATAAGTCATTTTTGAATAATTATTTTGGACAAAATGTTCGCTACAAAAATTTTGAAGACCAAATCTATTTAGAACAAAAGTTATAAAGACCTAAAAGTATTGAAAAAAATCTTGATGCACAAACACCAAATAAACTTTATACATGAATCCCAATGAAAAAATGATGAATAATATTCCAAATAGAAAATCTAATACAAAAAACTAGAAGACTATATTTGTCATACAAAATGTCCAAATAAACACTTAAACAAAAGGCTAAAAGAATATGTTTCAAAATAAATTTTGTTGAATAAACTAAGTCCTAAAAAACCTACATAGTTAAAAAAACTCTTGAAAAGGCATTAATAAAGTTAGTACATAAAATACACAATAGCATGCTCATTTCTTCTAAGTATAAATATTGGGGATCAACCCTTTCAAGAATTTGCACAAGCATATAGAAGAAAGGTTTAAAAAACCAGGGAAAAATCTAAAAAAATGGGTCCTCATTTTTTCAATAAGAAAAATGGGGATGTTGGGTACAATAGAAACTTGTGGATGCAACCTACACAACAAAAAGGGGGAAAATGTAGACACTAGAAAACTGTACCAAATGGTTCTATTTATTTTAAAGTACCCCATTGTCCCCCTTAGCCCCCTTGGGTTAGGATATTTATTAAAACACTTTAAAAAGACCCATTTACCCCATTGAGCTAAATTAATTAATTAATTAAGTTAAATAAGCCTATTACACCTCACCTAACCCAAACCCATGGATAATTGAGCAACACCTAGCCTTAAGACTATTTCTCACCTTGGAATTTAATGCCCTGACCTCCTAGACCACTTCTTCTCACATACCCATGCTACCTTCAATAAGATCAAACCACTTAAAATGGTCTTAATGGCTAAACATGAGTGTGAATGGCTATTTTGGGAAATTTGACTATATCTCCCTTGATTGACGTCGGTCACCCCTCAACCAATGTCAGTTGACTAGGGCTGACATCAATTACTTAAGGTAGCACCAAGACACTTGCTGAGGGAGTTAAATTTTTTGAGTGACAATCAAAACTCTCATGTGAATCCAAGATTACTATATAACTAACCCAAATATAAAAAAGTGTTTTATCACCTCAATATAGTGTACTCAAGCATCATCAATTTATCCACATTATTTCAGGTTCCCAAGTAGCTTGCATTCATATTCAAGACTTCTCCAAGCTAGAAACCACCAAAATATAAGTATATTTCACTTATTCTAAGTTTAATTATTTATTTTCCAATATTATAGTGCTTGTATCCACTTCCCACCTCTCCCCATATCCTCTCTTGTTTTGGAGTTTTGTATCTCCAAACACTCTCTTTTCCATGAAGTATCCATTGGTCATTCTTTACCATTTATGTATTTAAATATTTATGGTTGATACTTCTAAGATTACCTCCTATTTCCATGACCACAATCCATCTCAAAATAATCCATAAAATCCCTCTTGAAAGTAGCCTAAAGTCCATTCGACCTGAAACCAAAACCCTCAATAATCAACATCTTTCACCCCTAATCAGAATCAATCATCTCTTGACCAGCATCAGTTACCTTAATTGGTATCATTTTCATGGTGACTAAAATCAATCACTATGTATTTCTTTTTCCCAAAAATATCATGCTGAATTCACCCATCAGCCCTTACCCAAAGTCTAGTTTTTTACTTTTGTCACAACATATATTCATAAACTAATTTTTAAATCAAGATTTAACATTTTAGCATTAGATTTGAATAATTTAATGCCATTTTCATAAAATCAATCGTTTTATCTTTAAAATCATTTATTTCATTATGATTCAATACTTTTTATTAGTTTATGCAAGGATCTCTTTTCATTTTCTAGAACTTAAATTGTTTAAAGAGTGGATTGATAGCCCTCCAGTGAAGTTTAGTACTTCTTGGATCTAGAATTTGCTAGAAAATCCACACACCTATCTTATTAATAAATCTATTTCTATCTTCCTTCATATTTTAGGTCATCCTCCCAAGCCAAATAGGAGTTATTCACAATCCACTAGATTGTGGACCATGCAAACTAAATCCAAGTTCATCTAAACCTTACCCTTCTTTAAAGTTTTACTTGTCTTCTAAAAATGAAAAATGAAACAACAAAAACATAGTGAAACAGTCCTAGAAATCATTGAATCATTAAATTAGTGGAGCTATCCCCATAAAATCTAGAGGTGTGACCTACATGCTAGGAAACCCATTGTCTAAGGTCACTCCCATGTTGGACTACATTTGAGGTTTGGACATGAACTCTCCTCTCCTAAGTTATGATGTAACCTAAAACCTCTAATGGTTCTAGCACACCTGATGGGACCAATAATCAAGAGATTTAGAGACCTAATTTTACAATCTTGACATGTGGGAGGACATCTAAAAGGATGAAGGTAATCAACAACATATTGGAAGGTAGTTTTATGTACCAAGTTCCTACTAGGTCAACTTCAAAAGGTAATTAGATTCAATTTATTTAATTATCATTGGAAATAGTAAGGATAAATAGGGTTCCTATTTATAATCCAAACCCTACACCCCCCAATTCTCCCAAGTCTCCTAATTCTACCAATTTTGTCCATACATAGCCTACAACAAGTCCATTAACCCTAATAGTAAGTCCTAGATTGCAATCCTTTATACACTTCAATGGTGGAATCCCTCTTAAATTAAACTAATATGATGATACTCTAGATGCCTCCTTAAATATTTTTCCATATTTCATAGGATAAAATTCCACCACTCATGTGGAACACATAGCTAACATTGTAAACCTATGTTCTGTACACAACATCACATAGGAGAATGTAGCCATGAGAATCCCAAGAAATTCCTTGAGAGGTAAATCCCTTCAATGCTATATATATCTTACTCCTACCTCAATCAATACCTGGGATGATTTTGGTGAGTGCCTTTGTAAACATTTAAAAGATAAAAGTGACCATGTGTCACTAGTTGAGCAACTCATCTCAATAAAGAGGGCACCCCAAGAATCTATGGTTAATTTCAACTACAAATTTTGAAAGACTTGGGATAGAATCCTTGTTATCATAAATCCCACACCCAATTATGCTTTTTATATTACCTAAGGGCCTTAAATTTAGATGTTGCATTAATGATATAATCCATGGGTGGGACAACATTACCAAAAGCCTATGAAATATCCATCAGGGCATAAAATTACTTAATAAAAGAAAGGAAATAAAATCTTAGACCCCTCATTCCCCTCTTTCCTAAGGTCCAACATACTACAACAACCATTGGTCTATTTAATACTCAAAACAATCTAAGATAATATAATTATATCCAAGTAGATAGGGTTCAAAATATTTAAGGTCTATTAAAAGCACAAAATAACAAGTTAATGGTCATAAAGAGGTAGCAATAGACCTATTACAAACCACATCAAGATCCATACCAATATTATCACTAAAATAGACCCCCTTACCCTCCACATCAATAATTCAAAGGTTAAATGACATAGGCTAGACCATACAATAGCTATAACCCCAATGTTTCAAGTAACTCAAGGGCATTGGTTCTAACACAAAACAATATTTCCTAAGAGGGTCAATGGTCTGCTCTATGGGGGTAATCAAATTATATGGTGATGTCAACAAGTGTAAAAACATATTAAACCCCTAGTTTTCAATAGACCCCTCCATTTCAAGTTTATGACACTATGCCTCATCTACCACAAGGCCCTCCAATACCTCATGGTGGCATGCATGTAATGACACTAATAGAAGTGTCAAACCAAAAACAAGGGAACAAAAATAAATCACATTTTGATACTACCTTTTTGAACTTCCAATAAGAAGATCATACCTTTGATCATGTGGAACAAAACTTGGGTCAAAGTGCACAAATACCAGATGATGTAGTTATAACCCACACAAGGGTTAAAAGGAGAATGGTGGATGATAGCTTAGGGAATTATAAGGTCTCTTCCACACACTCCCAAGTGACTCAAAATCCTACCACTCAAATCATAATCGCATAGACCTCTCCAACCTATTAAACACCTTAGACACATGGGTAATAGTATAAGACACCATTCATTCCTCAAGTTACACAAGTCTCAAGTGATGATTCCACTTCAAAGTTTTAACCCTCTTAAGAGTACCAATGATCAATTAAAAATTATGTACTAAATTAATAAATCCAACATTATCATTCCTATGTGGGATGCTCTATCCATTATGGGGAAAAAGATAATTCTCTAATAAGAGCTCTCCAAGCTCTCTTTCATGAACAAGCTAGCTAACAAGGTAAGTGAAATTTATGTCAAGATAGCTAACCTAATCAAGTTTAAGTCCCTAAGGTTGTTTAGACACCTACATTTTAATTTTCAATCATAATATTTTATTTTATTATCCATAATTTTATGATATATTCTAGTGCCTTAACTTTATTCATGTTAAATTCCATAACAAACAACCTAAAACCTCCAACACTTATCTTGAAGCTTTTCTGAGTGATCCAATGCTTCATAAGCATACTCAAGTGTCCTCAAACATCCTTTTAAGCATATATGTACCAATATTTCTAGGAGACAATGATATTATATGCATAATAATAGTCATCATATGTTTAAGCCTTCTCAAATCACTTCATGAATAGCCTTTGACATCAATGACAACATCAATGTCGAGACTTAATCAATAGAAGCAAAGCTTGACAATTTGCCCCTTTGTCATTTATGGAAAACTATATTGAACACTAATCATCCTTATTTCCCCATTTGTTCTTTTTCCCCTTTGACAAAAATGACAAAGTGATGTTTTCAATTCCTTGGATCACACTCCTTGCAAACAAGATATTCAACACACAGAATAATGAACTTATGAGACAAAATATAAACATGTTCCCATTATATCCATTCATACCTTCTTGGAACAACCCACCTAATCTTGAAACTAATGAGAATGATTATCTCCCCCTAAATACTTAACTTATTCAATGATTGATATAGGAAATAATTATACCTAATTCATGTCTTACGTGTTCAAAAGTTGCCTTTGGAAGTGGTTTGGTCAAGATATATACAATATGATCTTGTGTAGACACATACTCAAGTTTGATAATTTTATCACTTACCTACTCTCTTAGAAAATGATGTTTTATGGGAATGTGTTTGGTCATTGACTACATGATAGGGTTCTTTGAGATTCTTATATCACTTGCATTGTCACAATAAATAAGGATACAACCTTCATACTCCACGTTTTAGTCTTTTAAAGTCTATCTCATCCATATAAATTGAGTGCAACATGAGTTTGTTTCAATGTACTTAGCATCACAAGTGTACAAAGCTACTGATGGTTATTTTTTTCTTATCTATGACACTAGGCACCCACTTAATAATAAGGCTCCTCCACTAGTACTCTTCCTATCGTCTATACTTCCTACCCAATTTGCATCTAAATAGGATTTTAGATTGAAATCCTTGTTTCTCTGATACCACAATCCATATTCTATAGTCCCATTAAGATAAATGCCTATTTTTTGACTAATTGTAGATTATTTTCTTGTAGATCTAATTAAAATATTCCCATAAAACCCATTGCTTGCATGATGTCAGGTCTAGAGGTAGTGATATACAACCAAATTCCAATCATTAACCTATATGATGTTTGATTAACATTTGAAGACTCATCTTCCTTTCTCAACTTACACCCTATGATCATGGGTGTACTGACTACCTTATAATCCTCCTTCTCAAACATCTTCAACATCTCTCTTATGTACTTAGCTTATGAGATGAATATACCTTTCTTAAATTGAGTTACTTGCAACCCAAGAAAGAATGATAGTTATCATAGTATGAACCTCTCAAACTCTTTCTTCATTACCTCTACAAATTCCTTTGACATGTTCTCATTATTTCTACAAAATATGATGTCATCCACATAGACAAATACAATTAGTTGATGGTAATTTTCTATCTTGATGTATAGATTATTTTTTTCAACTCCTTTTTTGAAATATTGATCCAATAGATACTTTTCAAACTTAGCATACCAAGATCTATGAGCTTGATTTAGACCATATGTGGATTTTTTCAATCTACAAAAATATTCTTGGTCATATGAAAGTGAAAACCCTTTAGGTTGATTAATGTACATTTCTTCTTCCAAATTCCCATTTAGAAAGGAAGATTTTACATCCATCTAATATACCTTGAATCATTTTTATCTTGCATAAATTTGAAATAACGTAATGGATTTCAATATCTCTACTAGTTCAAAGGTTTATTCAAAGTATACCCCTTCAACTTGTGCATATCCCTTATATACCAATCTAGCCTTATTCCTAGTGACTTTTCCATCTTCATTCAACTTGTTTTTAAACACTCATTTTGTGACAATTAAATTCTTTTCTTTAAGCCTGGGAACTAATTCCCAAGTCTCATTCTTATCTATTTGGTTGAACTCCTCATTCATAGAACCTATCCAACATTTGTCTTTACTAGCTTGTATAATAATTTTAGGTTCAATCTTAGATAATAAAACATTATCTTGATTTGAATTACTCATCAATCTTCTCCTTGTTTGCTTACCTACATTATTGTTACCAATGATTTTAGATTCAAGTTGGCCTCTTTGAATATACCTTGAGGGTCCCTTTGAGTCTTATCTATCTTCAACTTCTTCTTCTTCTTCTTATTCTTCTTCATCAGCCTCTATATTCTCCTCTTCATTCTTGAAATCCATATTTCCTAAAGTGTTGTTTGACTGTGAGAGAGATTTCTTTGTCTCATCAATCCTCACATTGGTGATTTCCACTATATTTTGTAGTCTATTATTGTAACATATATAGGATTAGCTCATTGATGAGTATCCTAAGAATATGCCTTCATCATATTTAGAATCAAACTTACCCAAGTCTTCATCCTCTTTTTTTATGAACATTTACTCTCAAACACTCTAAAGTGTTTTACATTTATAATTGTGCCCTTCCATAGTTCATAAGGACTCTTATTTTTATTGTTTCTTATATGTCCCCTATTTAAAATGTAGATGTGAATGCTTACTCCCTCTCTCCAATATCCATTAGATAGTATGGACTCATTCAACATGGGTTTATTAATCTCTTGGACTATCCTATTCTTATGTTACACTACCCAATTCTATTGAGGTGTTCTTATATTTGAGAATTATATATTTATTCTATGGACCTTACATAAGACATAAAAATCATTAGACCAAAATTATCCTCCTTTATCAGACCTTAGGCATTTGATCTTTCAATTATTCTAATTTTGAACAAGAGCCTTGAAAGCTTTGAACTTGTTAAGATATTTTGATTTCTATTTGAAGACTACAACCCAAGTCATTATTTTGTAACCATCAATGAATAACATGAATTATCTATCTCCTTGAATGCTTTAAATTTTTGTAGGCCCATAGAGATAAATTTGGATTAGCTTCAAGGGTATTATAGTAGATTATTCCTTGGAATTGAACCTTATTCTAGTCTACTTACTATGTTGACATGCCTTGCAAAGTATGTTTATAGGTTTGATGATCTTAGTTATGCTCTTTATAGACTTCTTAGTGATAATCTTGACTAGGTTATCAAAGTTTAGGCGACCTAGTCTTTTGTGTGATATCTAACTTTCATCTAAATTACTGATGAAAAATCTTTCCTTTTTGATCTCATTCAAAACATATAGGTTTTTCTCAATCCCTCTATCATTATAAATTAGCATTCTTGATTTGGCTCTCCTTATCTCACACCCTCTATCATGAAAGGTTAGTGTGTTGCCTTGATTGCACATTTGAATCAAACTAATTAGGTTATGTTTTATACCTTCTACATATAGCACACTTTGTATATTGGTATCCCCATTATCAAAACTCAAGACACCTTTGCAAAATATATTTGTAGTTGTTTTTTCTCCAAACCTCACTATTCTGACAACATTATTATTCAAAGAGATGAATTTTTTTCTCTCTCCCATCATATGTCCTGATCACCTAATGTCTATACACCATTTCCTACCTTCATCTTGAATGTGAAAGGTATTCTGAGTTATCATAGAGTCCTCTTTAGTCTCTTGTTACTCTTTGGTAAATAGTCCATCTTGATTCTTGAGCTTAATCTGATCTACTCTAGCTTGATTTGGATTCCATACCAATGTTTGATCTTTATTATGTATTCAAGGAGATTCATATGTATTTTTTAATCTTATGGACCTTCTAACTCTATTAATAAAAAATCTATCAATCTATCCTAAATTATGGTAGATGTAGTAAGTAACATTTATATGCTTACCTTGATATCATGATGGCTTATTCTTCATAGCATTGGCTTGACTAATTGATATTTTTAGGCTGGTACTCTTAACATGTCCTAACTTCTCATGTTCTCTCTCAAATATTCTCAACTTGTCTTTGAATTGTTCATACTCATCCTTTAATGAATCTATCTCTATCTTCAAATGGTCATATTCAATTTTTTTGGACTTACACCTTGTGTTGGCCTCTTTTAACTGACTCTTAATATCCTTGATTGTTTAATTATAGTTTTTTAAGTCACTAAGGGTATTCATGAGCTCATATTTAATGTTTAATTTAGCTTCTCTTTCTTCACTTCCATAGTAAACTTCTCCATCATACATGTTGTCTTCTTCCTATTGATCACAAGACATTATTTTGCTATTTTGGATCACCTTTCATGTGGTTAAAATTTACTTAAAGGAAAAATCTATGATACCAATTTTTGGAAGCATAACCAATATGGGGTGGGTGAATCAGTGATCAAATTTTTTATTCATATCCACTTATTATTCATTAACCATTCAAACTAATATAATGATTAAATAATGCATTTATAACCATTCACATTATCATGAAGAAAGAACATATCATATGAACACAAGAGCTATGTGGGAAACCCTCATGGGGAATAAAACCCACTAAAACACAATTTTTACAACTTTTACTATAAGACTATTAATCAAATTTAGTTGAGCACCAACCCAATAAGGAACACCAACCCCTAAGTTTATCAAGCACTAACTTGACTTTAGCAAACACTAATTTGATAAGAGGATAAAACCCCCTTAATGATCAAGAACATAATTAATAAACACTCTAAACCTATCAATATTTATATTTTTACATTCTCACAACTTATGATGGTCTTATATTTCTCCATCACACTCAAAACTACCTCACACAAGTAGAACTGTTCTTTACCTTCTTCACTTAATTAGCCATTTTATGGCTTTGTTAGGTAAAATGAACTTATAAAAACATTTAGTAACCATATATAATACTCATTATGGTTTATTTATATCCTCATAATTATATATAGGACCTCTTTTATCTTGTCAAAAATCTATCTCATTCACTTCATATACCTATGTTCTCAACCTATACAATTAGTCATATTAGGCCTTATTCTTATACTTGACTCTTTCTTGCACATAAATTCATCATCCAAAACTCTCTCAATACATGAATACAATTAAAATGGGTCAAATAACACGTTTATTACATGAAAAAGCCAATACATAGTTTGGTCACCACTCATAAGAACTAAAACCACTATTAGGCTTAAAGGAGACCTAATGCAATTAGGCCTTCTCAAGAAACATGTTACACTTAGCCCTCTTGAAACTTATTGAGCCAACAATTATGGATGAAAAACTTCAAAAACACATAAAATATACTCTTTATAACATACATATAGGTCCATACCACCTTTTATTCCAATTCAATACTTGGACCACACCATTAGCACTACTCACAATTAGGCCTTAACACACCTAGAAAGTTTGTCAACAACAATTGAAGCTCAAACATAAATTTGCCAAAAAATTATTTAAAAAAAAACATATATTTATAACCTTCATGATATTATGGTCATCACCAACTTCATTATATGCTTCAACATATATCTTAAATCCTCAAACTTACCTATGCTTGTAAATTTGAGATAGAAACCTTTCCAAAATTCCATAAAATTTTTAGGATCTCATGAAAAGGTTTCATGTGTTAATGAGCATAATAAATTCCTTTTCAGGTCTATAATACCTCATTCTAGCACATGAAAGACCTTAAATCCACTTTTTCATACTTTTTATTTCATATTTTGACCTAAAATTTCATAAAAATGATTGATAAAACCTATCACACCTTTTAAAATTATCATATGATCATAATTGTCTTATAAATTGAACGTGACTCCTCATAAGGCCACTCTTACTCTCTCAGCTCATTAGGCCTTAACCTACATGTCACTCTCTAAGGCCTTAAAAATGACCATATTTTCATTGTAGATTCACTCTTAAAACTATATATCATTGAAAAAAACCTCATACCATGATTAAAAACTAATTTTCATTATTCATAGGTCTTGACAAGATCTCATGACCATTCATTGGGTCAGGCAGGGTCTAGAACTAGTCTAGATACATGTTAGTCTTGTAAGTTCTACCCTTGTAGACTTATCTTGAAGCTTTCCTAAATGATAAAATGATTAATAAACATACTCAAGTGTCCTCAAACACCCTCTTAAGCATCTATGTACCCATATTACTATTCCACCATGATCTTTTATGAAAAAAATTGGTCATCTTATGTATAAGCCTTCTCAAATCACCTAATAAACAACCTTTGACATCAATGAAAACATAAATGTCAAGTATTAATAAATATAATAAAATATCAACACCCATGTCAATAAAAAAACTATGTGATTGAATAAAATACCTGATAGTTATATGGGAAAATTTTGATAATTAGCTTGATGATTGTCAATAGTTACATGAATCTATTACTAGAACGTACCTTGCTGAGAAATATAACCCTTATTCTTTGACATGTCTCGGGGACACTCTCATACGTAATGGTCACCTCCACATATGAAGAAACCTATAAATTGTCCTTTATTATTATATTATTAGATTCCCTTGAAACCATTACCAAGTTTTTTATTCCCTGAATCACTGGTAAACTTGGCATTTTGATTATTGAACTAACTCTTGGAGTCTCCACTCCTCTACTTATAGTTCTTCTTTTTGAAAGATATTTTAGAACTTATTACCTTATTTTTGAACTTATATCTAACTTTTTAAAGATATTTTAGTATTTTTTCCTTCTTGACTTCCTTCTTGAACACCTAATCCATGATATATACACCATGCACATCTAATTTACAACTAATTTTGGGTTTTAATCCCATGATGAATTTCTTGATCTTGAACCTCTCCTTTGTCTAATATTGAGGTACATACTTGAGGATCTTGGTGAATTTCTCCTATTATTCATTCATTGATAAATCCCCTTGATTAAGATTCAAAAAATCCATAATATTTTGATCAAAGTACAACTTTGGAAGCCATCTTGACCTAAATAGTATCACAAACTATTCCTAAGTGGTGGTTGTTGAGTCAAAGTTCATCTTGATCTTATTATTTTCCCACCAAGTTTTTGCTTCACCATCAAGTTGATAAGTTCCCTAGACTAATTTTTTGACTTTAAAATAATTTTCAATCTCAAAATATTTTTCCACTTCTATCATCCATGTTTCATCTCACTCTCCCAAAATAGTTCCATTAAACTTGGGTATATTTACCTTTTTCATATCCCATTTAAACTCTACATCTACTCTAGCTCTTTCATCCTATGTAAATTCATCATGCATTAGCTTTTGCATATTTTCCTACCCATCATGATTCTCTCCAAGTTCCTCTTGATCATTCTCCTCTTCATGGACATGCACATCTTATTCTAGGTCTATGATTTTGTCCCTAGTCTCTTGCATGGTTGTGAGGATTTGGTCTAACTTCATAGCTTGCTCAATGGCAAACTAATTTGGATCAATAGTGGGTTTAATATTTTAAGTACCCTCACCTCTTGATATAACATTCACATTTATTATTTCTATTTAATAGAAGAGTAAGTTTCCATTAGAAGACACATTAAGTCTTAGAATTTGAGCCTCAACTCTGATACTACAATATAACAACCCCATTAGGTTTTACCAGAATATAGTATTTTTTAATTAATTACACATATTCATCTTACAAATCTCACTATAAGAAATATAATTGGTGATCTTTAACTAACTGGATCCATTTAGTTAACCACAAGTTTTGTAGTTAATCCACTTAGCTAAGGATCACCAAAAAAAGATATAATAATCATGAATAATGTTAAATAAATAATAAATACTGCATCTTAATAATTAATGAAATAGTATAAATTCAGTCATGACTGATACAATATTACAATCTCTATTGTATAAGTACAATGAATGAATATTATAATTTTTAGTAATAAATAGTATATCAAAATAAAAATACACAATACAAATCTCTACATATCATGATTCTCCATGACTCAAGAGTCTCCATGAGTTAAGTATTAATTTGTAATATCATGTGTAGTCTCTAGTGTAGTACTCTAGTTATGAGGGATAGCATCATCTAAGTGCTTTTACATACAAAAAAAGGACCATAAATACCCTACACTATGTCCCAACAAGGGGATGACCTTCTGAAATATAATGATAGTTTGAGAATCTAGAGTGACAAACTAGAATCCATGTGTTGTATATATCTAATACACAATGTGTACCATAAATAAATCCATTTTAACATGGTATCACACAAATATGAAAACTATATCAACATATGAAATGCTAATGTTTCATTATAAACATTACTTTGGTTAAAGATTTCAATAATTAATGATTTCTAGGATCAATCAATTTCATACACACCACTCAATCAGATTACACCTCATCTTGCATTGATGGTGCTAATCAAGCCAGTGGAATTTGTCCACTACTTATTTAGATTCATGAATGTGAGATTTGGTGAAAATATATATTAATATAAAAACTAGTAGATTCATTCAAATTATTTCCCTTTAGCTGATAAAAATATGCTAAGTAGATAAATATCAAATACACGCATTTAGTCCATCAAATTTAATGTACTAAATCCAATATCATCTAATTTATTATAAAATAATAAACATAATAAAAAAACAATCCTTAATATAACATAACATCTAGGTAATGATTTATTTTGATTACCATTTACTTTAATCACTAAGCAACTTATAATGTTATTTCATCCCCAAAATATTTAGTATAACATAGGCTTATTTAATTGTTCATATTCAACATATATAACAAAATCCAATCCAAAAACATTTTAATATGCTTTATATTTAAAACTCATAGATAACTTATTTTTATGCTTTTGTTAAAATATTAAAATATATACAATCACCCATCTTACTCTGATATGGTATTAATGTTTTTAAGCATGTCATAGTTGTAAACATATATATATATATATATATATATATATATATATATATATATATATATATATACATACATACATACATACATATATATATATATATACACACACATATATATATACATATATATGTATATATATATATGTATATATATATATATACATACATATATATATAGATATATACATACATATATATATATATATATACACATACACACACACACACACACACACACACACACACACACACACACACACATATATACACATATATATACATATACATATACATATATATATATACATATATATGTATATATATATATATATATATATATAGAGAGAGAGAGAGAGAGAGAGAATTTTTATGTACAATTTCAATATAGTATATTTATTTTATTGTATATAGTATTCTCTAAGAATACATCCACTATCCATTATCTTAGAGTATTCTCTATAATCTAAGTTTACATCCACCTAAAAAAATAACCCCATAGCCCTTTTATAAATAAGATAAATCCCAATATACTTATTTAACTAAAATAACACAAATTTTTGTGTGATTTACCATTCATACACATCCAATCATTTATACCAATTTTTTATATTTGGATTACTCAAATCAATCTATTCATATTAATGTTTGATTCTCTTGCATTTAAATATGACCAAATACATACAATATTTTTTTGTCAAACTTGGATAATTTTGTGACTATATGTATCCATCTTAAAGTTTACTCAGTCTATGAAATGATACAGATAATAACCCATTACTAGTCCATATTTAATATATTTTCTAACTTGAATTGCATAGAGACTAAAATTCTCATCTAATTTATGAATTAATTCCTTAGATTTATGAACTTCTTAGACAAGTAAATAAATATTCATATGTTATAAATATAGCTCAACCTTATTACATACTTAGTCATAATAGTAATTTCAATTGATAAACAAATTCAACCAAGACATTATATACTGCTAACTCAACTAGAAGTCTATTGTCGACGTCCTTAACCAATTCAGGTCTTTCTAAGTTGAATACTTCCCTAGAATAACCCTAATTTTAAATATATTACTTAGTATATTTATACAAATTTTTATAAATGTCAATGAATATATATACCCTACTTAAATTCACAAAAACTATGTTAAATTTTTTCTAATAGTATTTGACTAAAAACCTTGACCTTTTAATGATCATTTGTTTGTGTGTGTGTATGTATTTATTTATTTATTTATCGATCACTAGGTTGAATATGTATATATGTATAAGTTGGTGTATATATATTTTTATACACGGTCAACCAATTTTGAAAGCACATAACGTGTGTGTGTGTGTGTGTGTATAAAAAATTTCATAGTCAATATTTATTAAAAACACATTACTTATATATACTATTACACTGTCAATATGTTATAAAAACATGTAACTTATTTCTCCCAAAAGAAATCCTAACTTAGTATAACATAGTCAAACTAAATGTAACCCAATCAGTATTCACCTAATTTGAGCACTAAGCTTATGTCATTAGACTAGTTTGACATCCATAACCGAATCATAAAACTCTATCCAAAATGCCTCAAAAAATAATAATCATATAATGAATTTCTTAGGACTCACAAATTAAAAAAGGATTAAAGAAGATATTTCATATGAGTATACAAACATGGCAAACACATACATCCCTACCCATTCCCTTTAGGTTATGGGGTTGGATGTAGGGTTTTGTGGATGGTGTAACCATCCACAAGGCCCTACATACAACCCATTTTATCTTTTTCTAACTCATTTCAAAAAAAATGAAACCCATTAACCCAAATCAATTTTTTTCCACAAATCCATCAAACATTTCACTCATGAATATAACTACAATATTGACCTGTAACAAATGCTTATTACTCCAAGAAAGATGATTCACCACTTTCCTTAGCTTGAAAACCTTTATTTTTCTTTTTCTTCCTACTACTCCCTAAATGCATGCCTCCTAGTCCTCCTTCCTCTTTTTTTAATTCCTTTATCACAATACTTGTTATGAATTTCTCCTTCCTTCTCGATAGACAAAATTTATTTAAAATATACATGTAAAAATATCTCAATAGAGCCTCCACTAAATTATAATCTACCACTATTTTTCGTAACCAACTCATTATAGACATCCAATTCCTATCACCATCATGTTGAAATTGTCAATATTACTCAAAATTTTATGATAACACACAATATGGGCCAAAATCATTAAAATACACTAAATGGTTTGATCTTGTCATATACAAGTGTAAATTTAGGTAAATGTATCCCTAAATGAGGCAATGCATTTTATATGATTATTATCTTTTCTCAAATTAATTTGAGTCAAATTATGACCATGAAAAATAACACTCTAGACCACTTAAGTCTTATAATTTGGAAGGACATGTCATGTACATGTGTTATTTCACATCCAAAATGCTCTGATTGGGGTATTGGTTCATGCACAACTGACACCTTCTTCTAATTTTACTCTAATCAAATTATGACCCAATAAATTGACATTTCAACCAATTTGATTAAATGAACAACCAATTTCCAAATAATTGCATAGAATTTAATTAACCTCACTCAAGCAAATTAATCCAAATCAAGAGATTAAGTGAAAAAACCAGGGAATTTATTGAATATTTATTAATTAAAAATTCATTTCTAGTATCTACATCATCTATTGACATCATTAGTGGGGTGGCATCTATAAGCCATAAATGGAATGAATATCTATTTTAAGCCCTCCCATGCCTCACTAATGCCCCATTCTTCCAAATATTAATGGGGATATTTATAGATTGACACTATGAAATTAAATTGATCTATGGACACACATATTTATCTCAATATGGATGATCATGGTTGATTCTGATCATTTCCAAAAAATTATAAATACAAGGTCCTCATTCATTCCTTTAAGCTATTTTTGTGTAATGTTATTATGTCGAATTTGCAATAGAAAATTCTTCAACTATTCACATACATTGATAAAATTCATGAGCCTAATTCATTGGTGCATTAATAAATGATGGAGGATCAAGCCACTCATCATTGATAAATACTTGGAGTACCAAATTAGGGGAAAGTCATGTTTTTGAGCCACTCTTGGAGGAGGGACATTCTTGGGAAGGTTTGATGGTTGTATTCTTTCTTTTAATAGCTCTTATATTTCATTTTCAAAATCCCATGAGGGAATTGGATTAGTATGTTATGTCCTTTATGCTTATTTTGAGATTTCACTAGTAATGCATAGACTAACTTGCTTTGGATTCCTATTCTACATTTTGGCACACCCAGTGGTACTTACACACCTCATGAATCTATCTAATGATTTTTAAGAATATTTTGTACCATTATTTGGTCCTATTTTTGGTTTAATTGGACTCATTTTCATTAAATAGTTTTCAAAATTCCATTCATAGGTTTTTATATGTAAATTCATAGCCTGGACTATCAACCCATAGTCTAGACTCACTATAGGCTGCTACTATACTTGATAACCCTAGACCTAAAATAAAAAGTCAATAATCCATCTTTTGAAGCTTTGTTTGGGGTCATCCAAACTCTATTTTTTATTTTTTATTTTTAAAACCATGTGCCTTCTCCTAAACTTTCATAATATGATATTAGTTTACCTTCATGTTGCATAAATATTTCAAAAAATCTTGAAAACCCCCTAACACTTTTTGTATGACCCAAAGGTGACAAAGAGACATTTAAAGCACTTCTAACTTATAATTTTCACAATTCAAGTTGGTGTTTTAAGAATATTTTTATTTAAATCATTTTCATTTTGCTTCAATATTTCAAAAACAAATGGCAAGAGGACTAAAATTCACAACACATCTCATTTTATTTATTAAAATGAACTCTCACATTAGATAAATTTTCTTAAGAGTTTCATTTACATTGCTTATTTGTTGAAGTTATCTATTTTTTTTAAATTATTGATGCATGTATGCTCTCCCCCTATCTGTTTTAGGGAACTTGGTGACCAAAAATTCTCTTTCGTTGCATTATTAATTTTAGTCCAAAAATAATAAAAATAACATCATCAAGGCCCTCCCCAAATCTATATGAATTGGGTGATATAAACATAACCTTAACATTTTTTCACTTGTCATTTATTTTCATGCATTTTGGCTTGTGAGTGGGATTTCATCACCTCTTCATGGGTTTTATAGGTAAACATTGACCAAATAATTGATCTCCTAGCATCATTTAAACCCCAATATATTTTTTGGTATATAAATTGAGTTGGTGAATCATTAAGATGGTATTTTGAACAGTTAAACTACCTCTATTATCAACATTATCCTCAAAATGTATGATTAATTTGGAGATCACACTACATTGAGCAAACAATGGATGTAGTGATTGTGAAAAGGACAATACCTTTTCACAATAATATAATTTATGTGGATCAAATTAACGTGAGTCATCTCTAGTGTTAACCACATGTGGGACCATCTAGATGCATGAAAATTTAGTTTTAGAATAACCTTACTTGTCATAGACATATTGTTGATGCAGGGTGAGTAGAATGAAGTTTCATGTCATTATACAATATATTGAGAGAAGGGGGTGTAAAAAACCTACTTATTAATGTGATTTTATTTTTGTATTAACACTTAAAGTCCTCTAAAAATATTGTATATAGATAGAATTTGATAGTACCATACAACCTTGTCAGTTTTAGGACTTTGAAAGTTATACTTAGTTGTAGTTTGTCATTTTATCCTTTAATTACTTAGTATTTCAAGTCTAAAACTATTTGAAAACAAAAACATATCATAAAAACCAAACACCTTTATTATCCACCATTCTATTTGAATAAGGAGGCATTATGCTGACCAATCAAAATCACTTTTTTCCTTGTTCAAAACATCATTTACAACAATGTGTTTGAATCTTCTAAGTAAAGATGTATGATACCAATTTTATTCTATACCATTTTCCACTTTGAAAAATCTCAAAGTTCTTCATTTTTAATTCAAATTCAAAATCTCACCTTTATAAGTTCTAAGCCAAGGTATTATCAGGTTTGCCATTTACACTTAGTTTGAGTAAACTTGGGTATAATTTCCCATTTGGATTGATGGTAATTAAATAGAATCATCATCATTATATTATCATTGTGGACTTAGGTTATCTGTAATTCACTCATGCTCTAATATATTGGACCATTATATATCCTATTACCATGTGGTGATGTTGTGTTTCTTGTTTAGTTTTAGATTTATATTTAAGAGTTCTTGTGTTAATTCATGTTTTGAGCTTATTGGTTCATATTATTATCTTCCTATTCAAAAATACCCTTTCATAATTTTCTAGTCAAAACTCATCGTAGTTATATCTATATTTTATGGTATTGACGTATCTTTGACCTAATTTTATTGTGTTATCTTGCACTTTAGGTTCCAAAGATATCATACCCTCTTCTAATTTGATGACTTCAACCCACCAAAGTTGAGTAAACTCATGACCATTTATTCTAATTATGTGGTACTATGACACTTATTTTATTATAGTCTCATCTTACCTTGTCATTTACTTGAATAAAATAAAAACACATCCCTTTGAAAATTTACAAAACACATTTCACATTTTAACGAACATAGATAACAATCTTCTAAACATGGCACAAAGGTATACTCATAATGGGGTCTCTTGTGGCCATAGTTGTGAGGAAGAGCATTTATATGATGGATGTGAGTACTACATAATCTTTGAGGATATCACCCTATTTGGGCCTAGTCTTTAAACACCAAACCAATCCATTCTAATTTTCATACGACCACCCCATTTTCCTCCTTTGGCCTGCATTAGTAACCAAGACTCATAACACCCAATGGTTACCATTTTAGGCTATCTTCCTTTATCTTTTGTAATCAACCAACATTTTTAGTACCTAAAGGTTACCATTTTAGGCTATCTTCCTTAATCTTACATGAGCAATCAAGCTCTATAAAAGGTTACCATTTTAGGATATCCTCCTTTAGCTTGCATGAGCAACCAAGCTCTAAAGTGCTCAAAGGTTACCATTATAGGGTTCCTTCCTTAAACCTACATGAGCAACCTAGCTCCACAAGGCCCAAGGTTCACTATTCTAGGCCTTCCTCCTTTGGCTTGTGCTATCAACCAAAATTTTCAATGCCTAATCATTACCATTCTAGGTCCATTACTGATATTTATTGAACCTATTGTTGAGGAACATCAATTTGATAAGATAGTCTTAGTTGATCCCTTCTTCAATAGCTTAAATTTTGGAGATCCCATTATTTAACCATGAACCATTATTCACATTGAGAAAACTATTCCCCACTTTATAAATGTTATACCAGTATTCGAACCATAATAGAACCAACCATTACCTCTTTAAGAACCATCTTTTGAGGACCAAAATGTGTTAAAATTTGATATTTTACAACCATTTATAAACCAAGGTCATGATGTTTTTATTGAAACACATATTTTTGATGAGTTAATCTATGATGAATCACCCTTTTATAATATACCTATTGTCGATGAGTCTCAATCTAACGAGCAAGTCTTTATTGAGTCACTTCTTAATGATTATAACTACCTTGGGAAAATCATTATCTTGACCATTATTGTATTTTTAAATATCCCCACCCCTTTGATAAGATAACATTTATATATTTGTCTCTTGACCTTTTTCCCCTCATTAATGAGTCTCACTTTGACAAGCCAATCTCTGTGGAGTCATCACTTGAGTGGTTCCCTCTCTTTTAGGGGCTTCACCTAGATGAGCCAGTCTATGTTAAACCCTTCCTAGATGGATCTATTTTTACATAGACCATTATGCCATTATAGGCTATTACTTATCCAAAACCAAACATTCAACGAGACATTATTGAAGCAACACCCAAACCAAATAAATAATCAACATTGAATTTAGGTTTTATTTTTGAACTAATATTAGATTTAGCATCAAAATCAAAATTTATATTAGTCTCAACATTAAATTTAGAGTCCCTTAAGTTAGACTTAGCTTCAAAATCAGAATATAATCATGGTTATTATAGAATTGGTTACATTTACATTTTAGATCAATTTAAAATACATTTGTGATCTTTCTACACTTTTTGAGGATGATTAATTTAACATTGACACAAGTTGTCCTAGTATCTTCTACAAGGATTATGTTTCCTTTCATCAATTTATTATCACCACCCAACATAGCCATTATATTAACATCCCATCTCCCATAAGAATTTATTGGGACCAAAAACATCACACTTTTTAAAACTATATCCATGGTGACATATTAGGTATAAAATATCAAAGGGACCAAAACCAAATTCATGTAGAAGAAGAAAAATCTTATAGTGAAACCTTTTTTAAGGTGCTAAGAGATAATCAAAGTTCAAACTCAACATCTTCTAGTGAAACCTTTTCAAAGGAAATAGAAGATAATCAAAGTCAATAGTCAATGTTCCTTAGTGAAACTTTCTCAGAGGTGCTATAGGAAAATCAAGACAACTTCATTGGTGAAAACCTCTTTCATGCACCAATAGTTGAGCACAATAATTCTTCACTACTTGACAAAGACATTATCAAAGAAAACATCATTATAAATTTCAATCTATATCATAATTATATGGTAACTACTCTTAAGCCCAAAAAATATAAAAATTTTATGGTCTTATCAATAGTATATTCAAAAGACTTCAGCCCCATCATAACCAAAATTATGTCAAATCTAGAATCAACAACATTGTGTGTACCTAAAAAACCTGATCTTCATTTGCTACCCAATCATTATACATTTCATTATGAAGAAATAATCCATTTCCAAATTATACCATTTATCCTATGCCTAAGATTATTTACCATCCTTGTCTAAACTTTCCTTTATAGAGGCAACAAATATCTCTTATCTTGATGTTTGAAGGAAATGAAATCAATGACCAATGAGGATCACAATAACATTTTTGGAGTCCAAATATGTAGTATGTTCTTAACATAATAGTTATTTTAAAAGGGTGTAGGCTAGCAATTTTTATGATTGATTATTCTAGTAGTTTCATGTGTTGAATAAGATGTGCATCTCCACGTCAGTAGGAGTAGCAAAATTATTTACCATTGTGTCCCAATTACCATGCCATTTAGATTGCATTGAATTGAAGTCCTTTAGGACTATACAAGTAGTGCTCAATTTCTATTGAGTTCAACTTAGTCATCTTAGCCATGCTTTTTCTATTTTATGAGCAATTTTTTTAAGTTTGAATGCTATCTCTATTTTTTGAGCAAACTAAGCCCATGGGCTTCCCATTTTTTGAGCAATCATCATTTGGGGGCAACCTTTTTGCCATTATATCCAATTATCATATTTTCATTTTCTTTATGTCACACCTTATACCATTTTATTAGACCATTCCTTTATTAATTACCAAAGCTTATTTTTAGCCATCCTACCTAGGCCCTTTTTGATCTTGGTTCCTTTGGTTCTTCTTGTACTTTCTAAGAGGGGATTCTGATCTAGTTTCAATAGTTTTATAATTTTGTGTTTAAATTAAATTCTATGAAATTAGTGTGATAATGGATTTGGCAAGTTATCTTTAATTTATATTTTATCTAGTGCCACTGATTATAACTACCTATGGGAAAATTAGTATTTCATTTGGTGCCACTAGTTATAACCTCCTATGGGCAAATCAATATCCTATCTTGTTGTTTTCTAATTATAACAACCTATGGGAAAATTATAAATAACATATTTCATCATGCATTACCAAATCACCTTATCATTACTATTATCATTTGCCTAGCCATTTGCCTTTATTTGTGAACATGTTGTGACCTAGCCAATTTTTCACCACATTTTGTGTTGGTGGAACTAAAATTAATTGAGTTCCTAATGGGATTATGTAGGCCATGATCAATTCACTTTGAGGTTAACATAATCCCCCTTTTCCACACACTCTTGTTGTTTTATGAGTAATTTCTAAGTTAAAACACTCTCACCATTTTTTGAGCAATCATATAAATTTTCTCATCATTTAAAGAGCCCATTTCCTTATTTCCTCTACAACATCAATCATGTTTTATTATCATCACTTTTATTATATACCATTTCCTAGGAGAACTACATTTATCTTGAATTTCACGTTGGATCTCGTATCCATGGAAGTATGTAGGTAGCATCCACTTATATCATACATCTGGAGTCAGCTCAACTACCCCTTCATTTTCTTCTTTCCCCCCATTTTGTTATGTTTTATTTCCTTATCACTTGGGGGCAACTTTGTCTCTTTTATTATTATTTTATTTTGTTAGTCTCACTATTTTTTATTAGGGATCACCCTATCACAAAAAGTAATGCATGTATTACACTTGCATGAATAATTCACCTTTTTCTTTACTTGCACTAACATTATGACTAATCATTATTTGTGTGTCTTTATTTCATTTTATTGTTGGTTTTTTGTGTGTTATTGTCTCTCCATTTTTTATTTTATTTTTATTTGTTTTCCTTTTTATTATTTTGTTATTTGTTCTTGTTGTTTTATTATTTTGGTATTTTGTGTTGCTATTTTGTCTTGTCTTGTATTATTTTGTTTTTTTGAGTTCAAATGCATTCTATAACCATTTTTAGTCTAGTTTTCATTAGGCTTGATTTTATTAGATTTATGTTTGTCTCACTCTTTTGTTTTGTTTTCAAAGTGCATCTTATTAGTACACATGGATCTTGATTATGAATATTTTGCTTTCATGTTGTTTATTAAGTTATTATTGCCTTGCTTTTATACATTCTTATTTCTACTTAAATCTTGATTGTACATATCTTGATTTTAAGTTAGGTTACATTTATGTTCTATTTTTATATTTAATTTATTTTTTGTTTAAATTTAAATCAATGTAACTCTAGTATTGATAGTTTTTATCATTATCCTTAGTTATAAATATTCACATTTAAACTAGCTAATCACAATCAAAATATAGTGTTATTATAAGTTACTCATAATTATGATGCATAATTTCACTTTTTCTAAAGTAAGAACCAAGTTATTTGGATTCCAATTACAAAAGTCAATGATTCTCTAAAGATAATATATCAATTCACCATACCTAACATGAGACTCTATGCAAGATGTACATCTCTTGGCATACACTATGAGTCTAATTGAATAGTGGTATATTTTTATTCTATTCTTCATTACTCATTCCATTTTATCCTAATTTTATGTGAACTACATTAGCCTAAGGTTCATCTAGACTATGTGGGTAGCACTTAGATACATGAAATATCTTGGTTCAGGTCGACCACCCTCTTTCTTCTATTTCATATCTTTCATCACTTTTTTCATCGTTATATGCCTGATTTTTTGTGGCTTCTTCAGTCACTAGACCATCACATATATATTTACTCACACTCATATTTAATATATGCTTTAGATTTTATCCTTGAGCTATGCTTATCAATTTTCCCTACTAGGGCACTATATTTAAACCAATCACCAATCCAATTTGTCTTGTTGGGGCCTAATTAATTATCAATGATCAAAATCAATCCTACTAGGGAAAAATATATTTATCAACTAATAAAATACACTATACTAGGGTACATTATAAATTAATTTACCTCATTTTTATAGATTAATTCCCTCATTTTTCCTCTAATTCCAAGAATTATGAATTGTTCCCTCATTTTGGTAGTTTCAAAGTGTGCAACTTGTCTCAGGATCAATCATTCCCTAAGCTTATAGATTTTGCCCTATTTTGGGTGTGTCAAAGTCTGTCACTTATGTTTTGGTATTGTATCCTTCCCACTTCCCATGCCTTGTGGCCCATTATATTATATTATATTTTTTATCATTGAGAATTAATTCATGCAAGTATTAGCTCTATATGGATTTAATTTTATCCATGGGTTAATTTCACTTTTTCTCTCTCTTTTTGAGATTCCATCCCTCTCTTGCATCTTCATATGTCCTCTCGAAGGGGAATCATGTGTTGTTTCTTTCCAACTTATTATTGACGTCTCTTTCATCCTTTGAAAATATGTTTCTTTGATTGAATGTCTCACCATGTCTTCTCAAATAGGGGAAAAACATAGACATCTAATTCCTATCACCATCATGTTGAAATTGTCAATCTTACTCAAAAAAAATTTATGATGCACAATATGGGCCAAAATCACCAAAACATGCTAAATGGTTTGAGCTTGTCATATATAAGTGTTGATTTGGGAAAATGTATCCTTGAATGGGGTAATGCATTTTATGTGATTATTAGTTTTTCTCAAATCACTTCAAGTTAAATTTTGACCATGTAAAATGATGTTGTAGACCACTAAATTCTTATAATTTAGAAGTACACATCATGTGCATGTGTTATTTCAGATCCATAATTCTCTAATTTGTGTATTGGTTTGTGTGCAACTAACACCTTCTTCTAGTTATACTCTAGTCAATTTATAGACCAATAAATTGACATTTCAACTAGTTTGATTAAGTGAGCAACCAATTTCCAAAGAATTGCATAAAATTTAATTAGCCTCACTTAAGAATATTTATCCAAATCAAGGGATTAATTTAAAAATCCATAGAATTAATTAAATATATATTAATTGGAAATTCATTTCTAATATCAGCATCATTTTATGATGTCATCAGTGGGGTGGTTTATATAAGCCATAAATGGAACAAATATCTATTTTAAGACCTCCCATGCCTCATTAATGCCCTATTCTTCCAAATATTAATGGTCATATTTATGGATTGATCCTCTAAAATTGAATTGATTCATGGCCACACATCTTGATCTCAAGATGGATGGTCATGGTTAATTCTAATTATTTCCAAAAAATTATAAATATAAGGGTCCTCACTCATTACTTTAAGTTATTTTTGTTTAATGTTATTATGTTGAATTTACAATAGAATATATTCAACTATTTTCATAAATTGATCAAATTCATGATCCTAATTCATTGGTGCTTTAAGAGATGATGAAGGATCAAGCCACTCATTATTGACAAAGACTTGGAGGACCAAATCAAGGGAAACTTAGGTATTTAAGCCACTTTTAGGGGAGGGATGATCTTGGGAAGGTTTTATGGTTGTATTCATTCTTATAATATCTTTTATATTTCATTTTCAAAACCTCATGATGGATTTGGCTTAGTATGTTATATCTATTATTCTTATTTTTATTTTTCACTACTAATGTATGGACTAACTTGCTTTGGATTTCTAATCTACACTCACATCATGATTTTTGTAAGAATGATGGTTAAATGAAGTCAATGATTGATTAAAAACCCTAATCATCTTCAAAATTCTTAATGAATCATTAAAATAATAATTATATTTCCTTTATAAAATATGCATGCCTTTTGACTTAAAACATTTCTAGCATTGACTTCACAAACTAACTAAATGACAAGTCATAGTCACTATTTTTCCATGCAATATTGACTGTCAACTATTCAATAATCATAATGACTATATAGCATGGTTAGAACATATATGAATTTAAAAAAGATTATTATAATTGTTACTAAGGCATCTATGACCAAACACTATGTATTCAACCTTCATTATAAGTTAACCTTCTAGGTTTAATTAATAACCATATACTTTAGAAAATAATTTGATAAACACAGTGATGTTTATACAACTTGTTTCACAACTATATTATTCTATAACACCTTGCATTAAGTTAATACTTAACAAAGATCTTATTATTGATTAAGTCTTTTACAAGTTTATATTACTATTAAAATCGATAATAATAACCTTTTAGACATAAATAGTCACTAATAAACTGACTCAATTAAGTAAAAACATACATCTAGTTTTTTCTAAAAAAGAATCCAAATAAGTGTTGTTAAATAATTATATAACTATGTACAACACTGTAGTAAATCATGTTAATTTAGTTAGGTACAAATTTATCAAATCAACTAACTAATAACATCAAAATAAATTAAATTAATCAAATCACGTAATCACATAAAATAATCTAGGAACACAAAAGATTATAGCAAACATTCATAACAAAAAAAAAACATTTAAAAACTATCTAACTCAAACAATTAATCACAAAATATGATATATTATCATGTTGTGTGCATGGGTTTTTGGTTTCACTCTTTGTCATTCCCCAATGTCTCCTTTTACACCATCCTCTTTAATTATGCTCTCCCTCCATCACACTCTAAGGGATGGATCTATTTTACATCCACCTCACCAAAATGAAGATAGTTAGCCTAAAAAATAATTATATTCATAGAATAATGTTGTGTAATTAGAAAACACGATCATAATGTATAGAGTAAAAAGTACAACTATCTCATAGTAAACCAATCATGTAATTTAAGCAACATGTAACTATACCATAATTAGCATATGACATAAATACTAATAAAATAATAGTTAATCAACTAAACAACCATAATAATCCATGGATCAAATAGTTTTTAATTTTAGATAGAAATCAGGATGTGATAGTTCTTTTTCTTCTTTGTTGTGATATGGGACAGCACCTTCTTGTCATTGGTAGTATCTAAATATAGTTCATTATAATCCTCAATTTTATGGCCATAATTTATATTTAGGTAGGATGAATACCTTACCAGGTGATATTTCATCATCCCCTTGGGGTCCTAGTATCAGAGCTCAGCTCTCCCTAGTTTGAAAGAGTCCCACCTATCCACTATTTTCTATAGGGGAGGCAAAGAATTGTACACATGTTCCTAATGGTGATTGGGAGTGTTTTACATGCCTTCTACTATTATCCTATGTAAAATACAAAGATACCCTCCATCATTTGGTAAATGATCTCCTACTCTATTAGGTAGTCTAGGATGAATTATGATTGATAGAAAGGATACTTGAGAGCACCCACAATTAGAATCATGGTATCATTTATGTGGTACTATTAATCCCTGATGGTAGTGATGGAGTCTTATAATTATTGTAATATATGGGGCATTTGGACCTCATTGATCACATTATATAAAATTGATTAGAAGTGCTCATAGATGTCTCAAATGTGGTTTCAATATTGGTGGCCATATATTTTGTATAAGACTGCATGGATCACTAAGTCCCTGGGAACCCACATAGAAAAATTTAAAGGTTTGAAGGTGAGCATCCTGTAGACTACATCCATAAGGTATCTCATCATATAAAAATTTCTTATGGATTGGGCATCCATGATGGAATTGACCAGCTTAAAGTTGATCAATCCTCCCATGTATTTAACTTTAGAGCATGTGAGGATCATATTGAGGATGAGTACCCATAATTAATTAATTAATGTGTAATTAGTCTTAGGCCCCAAATAATTGATTTAACATAATCATTCCTACCTAAACTTCTACTTGGAAGGTGTAGACTATGTATGCATTTATAGCCTCCTTGTTTACCCATTTAGCATCTATGTTCTTAACCTAATTATATAAGACATTGTATATATATAAGGTTTATATCTAGGAATTAACAATTATAGCATCATAAGAGAAGGTGAAATCTAGGATGGAATAATAAGCCTTGTAGGTGTTCCCAAAGATGTCAATGATCTAGAGTTGAGAGTTAGGTGAGAAAACTTAGTCATAAACCCCATCCTACACCTGGATGGTAGTGAGAATGAGGTTTCAAAACAATTCAATACATGTAAATGCCTTTTCTTGGTTGTGGCCCTATGGAGTGTACATTTCTTATAGGCCTAAAAGGCATCCTCTAATTCTAATCATTTAACATCATCAAAGCTCAAGTATTTAGGTACCTTCTTGACTACTTTGAACACATTATTATGGTGCTTGAACTTATTCAATAATTATGGGAATAGGATCTTTTTGTACTCAAACACACCCTTGGGGTTCAAAGAGTATGTGACCATTATAAAAGGATGCAAGGCCAATAGGAAAGCTTTGAGTGTAGGAGGTAAGAAACATAAGGGTATATGGTGGGAATTAGAAACTAAAGAGATGGAGTGATATCAAATGTATACAATAGACTGTTAATGGGGTATACTTACGAATTTATAAATACACACACTCAAAATCTTTTATTAATATCATTTGGCATCTCACTTACTATTAATTCAAATTTGAATTGGTGTTTATATTTCCTCTCTCTATTTCTTAATCTAGAGTTAAATTTAGAGCCCACAATCTTCTACCACCAACAAAATTTATAAATGATGATGAGATGTTTTAAAACTATACAAGCATTCCCAAATTAATATTATGTTAATTCATAATTCATGTTAGTCATGCAATCATATATCTTAGATGATTCCTAATTAACTCCCACTCTATGCCACATGTCATCCACTTATTAACCCTCTCCCTAATGGTCAACACCTAGGCATGGATTCCTACTCTATGACATACCCTTAGTAAGGGTGAGGTGTAAATCAATGACACATGGAATATTATAATTGATTTTTAAGCTTGATCACTACCCCATTCTAACCATTCCAAGCCCTTAGGTGGATACCTCTTCATTTGTCTTGTTTCACTATGTGTCACCATTTGAGTAGGTTAATATTTCCTTAGCTCTAACATTGCTGATAGGTTTGGGGATTGGACACTATGATATATTAATGGCATGTCACCCTCTAAGTGGGTAGGTTTTTGACATCTCTTATAGGTCTGATCTGAGGATTAGTTACTCTGACAACCTTGTGATGTGGTGACCTTTAAATGGGTCGGCCTCTCCCATGCTTTGAAATATTTGATAGGTTTGGATACTCTAAAAAATTGGTGATGTGGTCCCTCTAATTAATTCAAGATATCCCAAGCCCTAACATCTTTCACAATTCTAGGGACCAGTTGCTTTGATAGCTTGGTGATGTGGCACCCCTTAATTGGTTTAATATCCCTTGGGCCTAACATATCTAATAGGTCTAAGGACTAGTCACTCTAATATTTTGGTGATGTGGCACCCTTTTATTGGTTTTTTCCTCTTTTAAAACCCACAAAAATACTAATAAATAAAAAATACACCCCATACATTAATACTTACTCATCTACCATTAAGATTTTGATTTTCTATGAAGGGTGCTAGGCTTGTTGCTCTAAGAAAGGAACAAGACTCTGATAACTTAATTTAAAAGTAGAGATATAATTTTGTCACCCTAAATCCATAAAATAAAAATTCTACCTTAGTCATAAAAAATAAATAAGGCTTGTTATTGATTAGGGCAATTAGGGCAACATAATATTCTAAGGGTTTAGTTCAAGTGAAGCTAATGAGAATAGATGAAAGGACCCAAGAGCTCTGGTTTGATAATTTTTCTATTTTTTATATAGGGTTCCCCCATTTCAAGTAAAATGAGTCATTTTTGATATAAAAAATGGTGACTTATATAGTGAAAGTGATGACAATCACATAGGACCCAATTAGTTTGATTTTCTCTCCTTGAAAAAACATAAGTTATAAGAGGGATATTCATACATAACAAAAAATATAAGGAAATAAAGTCTCATAATATCAAATGGCATATTTATCTTTCAAATTATAGATAAACAAAAATATGTGTAAGAAATAATTTTTAATTTTCCATTCAATCCTAGATTCTACTCAAGCAACAGAGGCTAGACTAGATATCAGGCTCCATCTAGGGTGTTAGTATCTTGATGGATTAGAGTGGATATTGTTGGGGTATTTCTCTACTAATATATGGGAATCCATATCCATAATATAGATACCTCTATTCCTATTCATGGCCTTGATCTAGTATTGGCTAGGTCAAAAAGCCTATGGTAGAGGTTACTTGTATAGCCCTTTCAAGGAAGACTTAAAATTTAGATTCCAGATGTTTTCTTGGCCTTTTCCAAGATTCCATATGAAAATGATTTTATTTATTATTCTTATCCATTGAGGTTTTTAGATTAATCCAAGGTTAAATGGATGATGAGGAAGCCTTAAATACCCAACCAATCTTTGATTTTCTTGAATAATCTAGTATTTTTTTGAGATTTTATATTAAGTGCATCTTGGTATATCTATTAGGAAGAGGGATATTCTAAAATCCACCTATTTCTCTTAGAATAATAGGCCTCTTAGATTATAAATGTTAAAAGTTTTAATTAATATCCCTAACTTGATTAGATCAAAGGGTTAAACTTGGGTCTTCCTACTTCTCAATAATCCTCCCAATCTTTAGACATCACTTGGAGCTACTAATAGGGTTGGGTATCAAAGGAACACTAAAAAATAAAGCATGAAATAGAAGGATAAAACAAACTGTGAAATGAAAAACACAATGAAAGTAAACCTATCTAATAAGTAGATTACCACCCCTAATCAAATTACTCAAAAATTATGCTAGAGGGGAAATTGAGAAATAGTTCTTTAAGAACTATCTATTTATTAGAAGTGGTAGTTCATTACCCTTCAGATCGTTGAGACAAAAGGCATCCTATCCTATTAATTTAGATATTTGGTATGGGATAATTTAGAGGGGATCAAATTTATAGTGTTAACCTTTTTTATCATAAGTTGTATCCCACATTAGGACTAGGAGCGATAAAAAATATAGTGGTAAAAATGTAATATGACAAAAATGTTGAAACATTTTCCTTGTTACAGTTTTGCTTGCTATGTTTTTCATGATATTTTTTTAACCGCTACATAATTATCATCTAATTTATAGATGGATGTTGAATTTTTGTATAAAATTATAAGTCAATAGCCTAAGCATGACTAGCATGATTATTTCTAGTCCATAAACTAGAAGGAAATGATAGATTTTGAGGGCTTATTTATACCTTGTGTAGTCTACCCATAGGGCACACTTTAGTAATGAGTGCCATTCCTCCAATTTATTTCTTGGTGTCATCTATAAAATTCTTGTTATTTAACTCTACCAAAAAAAATTCTTATGTGTAGTGATTAGATGATGACCTTAGCATGATTCCATTATCATAGGCCCATTATGTGAATTCTATAGATTAAAAAGCATGACCATTATCACATACCAAAGATATGGGGACCCCAAAATTGGTGGTTATGGTGTTTTCCAAGAACTTGATAACTTTATAAGTGGTGTTTATTGTAGTTTCAACTACCTCAAACCACCTCATTCAGTAGTTTATGATTGTGAGGATGATCTTGTGGCCAAATGATGAATTGGGTTTGATTACACCCAAAAAATATAACCCCCATTGAGAAAACGGTGTAGATTCCATGATGGGATATAGTGGCATTATTGGATGGGTTTCTCTTTTATCAAAGGTCTCGCATTCATGGAAAAAGTGGACATGGGTGTGAATATCTTTGAATAGTGTATGTCAGCAGTAGCCTACCCAAAGAACTATTTGGGCCATGGTGTTTGCTACAGGGTGGTCAACCCCCAATATTTCATAGAAACTTGTCATTATTTTATTTGGCCTCTTCTTTTGATACACATAAGAGGTATATTCCCTCATGGTTCCTTTTGAATAGAACTCCTTTCTTTAGCATATATTTTGCATCATTTAACTAGAGGTCCCTCTTTTGTGTGTAGTTGAATCTCAGTGGTGCATTTCCATATAGTATAAAGTGCATGGCTGAGGTATACCATTTAGATTATAATACCCTCTTTTGGTCCACTTAGTGTATTATAATCCTTAGATCCATCTCCATTATTATATGAGTAATGACTTAACCTATAACTAGTTTGGCTATCTTGATATCTAAGTCATACTCTTATAACTTTGTCATCTATTGTCCTCTTCTTTTACCCAAATCATTCTTCCCTAGATTCTTCTTTATATCTAGATTTGGGACAATTATGTATACTTTATTCTAGAGGATGTAATGTTTGAATTTATTCACCACCTTGACTAGGGTATAGGCATGATTATCTAGGGTAGAATATCTAAGATCGACATCCTTAAGATTAGCACTTATAAATCAAAAATTTACTCTCCTCCCTCTAATATTTGGGTGAGACAAGCATCAATGGTCTAATATGAAGTAAAGGGGTAGATATATAAATATTGTGTATAGTCTAGGGTGATGAGAACTGAGGCTTGCATAATATCATCCTTAATATCTTAAAAATCCTTCTTTGATTCCATATTCCATTCCAATTTTGTATCATGTTTTAACATTGCATTCAAGGGCTTGACTATTTCAAAAAATATGGAAATAAATTTACACACATATTTAATTTTCCTAAAGAAATATTCTAGTTCATTCTTACTATTAGGTAAAGGTAGTTTGGAAATTACATCCACCCTTTTGGAGTCGATAGTAATACATTTTTTATGAGAATGTGACTGAGAAACTTACCTTTGGTGGCACTAACATGATCTTCTTTAGGTTTAGGTAAATTCCATACCATATACATATTTCAAATTCCTTTTCTAATTGGCACACATGATCTGACCTATATTTGAAAAACATAGTTAGGTCATCCATATATATTATTATACATTAACCTATCAGTCATTCAAAATATAAGTCCATTCCCCTTTAGAAAGTGGTGCTAGCATTGATCAACCCAAATGGCATTCATTTATAAGAAAATGTGACCTACTTGATGGTAAAAGCAATCTTAGTCGTATCTTTAGGGTTGACCAAGACTTAGTTGTATCTAGAAAATCCATCCAAAAAGGACATCATTTAAGACCCACTCACCATTTAGATCACCTCATCGAGGGAGGGTAATGGGTAATTATCTTTATTTGAGGCTTAGTTCAAGTTTTAAAAGTCCACACACAATCATATTTCTCCATTCTTATTTCATACAGACATCAGGTTGGCCACCCAAGTGGAGTGGTAGACTAGTGAAAATATTCCTATAGAAAGTAGCTTATGGAGTTCCATGTGTATTGAGGTCTTCATTTTTGGGTTTACAGGACTCTTTCTTTGCCTACATGGGTTTTTACTAGGTTTTAGGGGGATATTGTGAGTGATCACTCTTGGGTTAAAGACCTTAAGGTCCTCAAAGGCCCAAGAAATCACATCCTTATATCTTAGTAGTGACCTTCATAACTATTCCAATTCATGGTCCATCTAGTTAGGACCCATATTAATCATCTAGGGATTTTATGTTAGATTGAGGTTGATGAGTTGGCACCTTTGGTCCTCTAAATTGGGCCTTTTTGTTTATAAGGAGGGGTCTAAAGGATTGAATTATCTCTATAATTAGATCATCCCATTTAGGATCTAGTTCCCATAAATATTTAAGATCTAATTATATCCATATCATTCTTGATTTTGTCTCTATCTTTCTCATATATAACTTGGGTCTCGAATATTCCCTTATTTTTGAGAGATTAGATGATTTGCTAGTCATCCTCAAAGACCTAAATTTTTGTCATGGTGTATGGGACAAAGGGACATGGGATGAGTTCTATAGATAAATAGTGAAACTAAGTGTCATCCATATGAGTTAGGTTTTCTACTACAAATTTTTTTCTACTACAAATGTTAGTGAGTTGGCTACTTGGTTTTCTTCTTGGGGAATAGGGATGATATTAAATGCATCAAATATATCAATTAGGTCTTAACCCTTATTATTATACCTCTTAAGGTATGATAAATTGAATTTAAATTTGGTTTTGATCTATTTAACCACAATCTCAAAGTGGATAAACACTCTTAGTTCATTTGGCTTATATTTTAATACAAAATGCAATCTTAGGATTAGAGCTTCTTATTTCTCTAGGTTATTTGTGTATGGAAATTTTAGCCTATATGATGCTAATTTTTTTATCCTTAGGGTATATATAAGCATAACACAAACCCCAATACCTTATTTGGAACTATCTCCATTTATATAGAGAGACCATAGGCTAGGTAGATCTGGGCAGTACTAGTTATATCTTTGGGTGGCTTTATATGTAGTGTGTAGATACCTGGGTATGAGGAAACTATGTTACCTTATAATTAATGACATTGTACTTAGTTATCAATTATTTCATGTAGGTTTTTATATCTACCTATAATTATTTGGATACTCCCCTCCATGACAACCATAAATGGGATAAATTTGTGTCCATATACCCATTTAGGGATTTGGACCATCTCTATTGAGGAGCATGCTATAAGCTTCAAGGATATACACTACTTGAATGTTTTTAAAGTGTTGAATCCTATGATTATACTCCAATTATATGTGGATATTGATATGTTAACCTATCATTATCACTTTTAAGTTATCTATATGGACCACTACCTTGTATGACTTTATGGGGACCAATTTGAGCTTTTCACATATGCTTTTTGGCATCACTTTGTATTAATGGGTTTTTTATTGGTGCCTTAGATTCTTGAGGTATCAAAGGTAGGGAATCATTCTTATCATGTTGGTCTAGTGGGGTTGCACCATTATTAGGTGGAGTCGAGGAGTACAAGGATATTATTTTTGTCTATACATGAGGGCATATTTTCTCTTATAAAATTTATAAAATGCTTTCACCTCACTAATACCCTCCTCCAACTTATTTTCTTGTTAGATAGGGAAGTCTATGGTCTCTAACACCATAGCAGTACTAGGGGCTTTATCTAAGTTAGAGGATTCAGGATGATTGGTGACCACATCATATTCTTCCATTTCCCTCTAAAATATACCAAAATTATAACTAAACTTTGTACATTCTAGATCCCTATGGACTATCATGTTATTTACTCAACACTAGTTAGGTAAGTCTTCTCAAAGATATTGATTTTAAGTAGCCTATTAGGTGAGGGTTACAGGGGATTTTAAGTAAGGTTATGTTTCCTTCTTATTATTTCATATGTGAATTTTTTTATGTAACTTTATGAATTATATTTACTCACCTACCTATTAGAGGTTATAGGTTGCACCCTAGCTGAGGAGAAGAGTTTTCATGTCTAAACCTCAAACCTAGTCCAACATGGGAGTGACCTAGGACTATGGGTTGCCTACTATGTAGGTCAAACCTATATATTTTATGGGGATACCACACTAATTTTATAATTATATGCTCTCTTAGACCTAAACTTATTACAAGGAAAAGGGAGAGAGATATGAAAACTAATGCAAGAACCTACTCTAAATGGTGATGTACCAATTGATGAAGGATCTACTCTTAATAATTACATTTTAATATTAATAATGAACATAAAGAAGACAATGATTGATTAGGATTCTTGATGGTGTTCTAGCATGAGTATTTTTATGGAGGTTGGATAGGATTCTACAGCTTAAAGGCCAAAAGGAATAGGTCTACTCAAGACATAATGAAATCATGACACTTCAAGAAAGATCCTACTTTCTAACACTTCATACAAGCTTCAATGAACTAAAACATAAATTTAGGTTCATGAAAGGACCTACAGATGACCACACAATGCATACATTCTACAAATCAAACTCTCAAGTAAGCACACTATCTTTTCACAAGAATATATTGATTCAACAAAATTACAAGTTAATTTTGGTAGAGCTATTCTACACCCATCTGAGGTATGCCAAAGAAAGAGCTTGATGCTTTCTTAAATAGAGAATTTGGAAGAGAAGAGAGATAAATCTAGGTGTGGGAGAGGCTATGAATAAGGTTAATGTGCTATTTGGTAGTTACAATAGACCTATTTTATTCCTCAAGTGTTGACATACCTTCAATGAGTCCATTTTCAAATTTTGGAGGCTGTAACTCCTTTAATTGACTTTATTTGTGCCTTGAACATTCCTAAAATATCTCAATATTCCCTCTATTAGTAATTATGCAATGTACATAAGGTGTGCATGGGTCTCCAAGAGGTGTTAGGTAGCCTCACTTTAATGTACATGAGGAATGGTCTTTGAAAATACCTTTAACCTACCATAATGGCCTCTATTTTGGTGTGTTCTCACCTATATGATATTTAACATGCTTAGAGATGGTCAATCAATGCTCTCACACCACCCTTTGCTTACTAGATTCTTCAATTTACAAGATAAGTAGGCTTATTTACTTGCCCTTCAACCTTCTAATCAAATCTACTATTTGAATGATCAAATAGTTGAACTTAGGCTCCCAATTCATATGATAAGACTTAAAACATACTTGGATAGCCTATTGTGTATTGCCATTGATATCCTTTAATATTTCATCTACAACACATATTACCTTTGTATGACTAGGCCAAACAGATTGCCTCACATATTAATAATTTAGATGGGGATATTGAGGACACTTTCAATCAATACCATGAACCATATTAGCCTTTAATGAGTATGAAAAGTCTTGATATTTCTCTCTCTATGATTTAGATCTTCTCCTTAGGCTCTGTAACATAATTTATGCCTAAAACCCTACAAATTTACCTCTTTAGAAGATATTTATATATTATGTGTACCATCTAAATCCATAGACATGATCCCCTCTAAGTTTCCAACATAATTCAAGTGTTAAATAAGTAACTTTTGAGCATATAAATTCATCTTTCCCTAAACCTCTCTATATGGGTCACTATAGGGTTTAAGAGAGGTTTAGGGGTATTTGGGAGTCTTAGGCATGGTTCATAGAGATTAGATTTTGGATCTCTAAACTATTTGTGCTAATTTCAATTCAATAGGCCCTCTTGCCTTATATGAATGATTTGACTCCCCATGCATAATATTCAAGTTGTGATGAGAACTTGAAGCTACCTTTTATTTGAGGAATATGCCTATTTAGTGACTTCTATGTGTCTACAAGTGGAATGGCTTACTCTAATGGCTTCCCTAAGGGTCTAAAATAGCCACAAGGATTTGAAACAATGTAATATCCTTCCCCAAGAAGATTCAAAACATTATAACTCCTCAAATTATACTCTACTTCACCTTTTCATGATATAGTGATCATGGAGGACATGGATTGGTCTGTCTAGAGACCTAAGCCATGAACCTTGGCTTAAACCTAAAGGTTTAGGGCATTATTGCATCATCCCCAACTTTAATATTACCTCAAGGACATCAAGAGGTAGCAACACTAACTTCATCAAGCTTTTCAACCCCCTTTGAGTGCATATATCCATGGATTCCAACACTTGCACATTTTTACCTATTAAACTAGTCATCAAGATCAACATGGAGGTGGATGGAGGGATTAAATGGATGCTTTAAGACTCATTATCCCTCTCTAACTTCATTATACACACAATCATTCTTAATATCCTTAATTTTGAGATCAAATTGGTACTTTCAAGTTTATTCCTTATATATTTAACCTTACATGTGCCAACAAATGGGTCATTATGATGATCAAAGGACCTCAATAGCCTTAATATTCATTTCATGATCAAATACTTTCATTTGGATGGGTTTTGAGGTCAAATTACACCATCAAGTCATTTACAGGTTTTTCATAGGGTTTGAGATGTCCACCATCTTAACAATGATTCATAGAGTATGTACATCCAAACTTGGTACAAATACCATGGATTTTTAGGGAACTAGCTTCCTCATCTTTCATTAATGGATTGGGTTCCCATGTAGAGGGTTTTTAGAGATATGAGTGTTAGAAGATGAGGTTAGGGTTGTTTATAAGTAGTTCTGAGTGCTTATTTTCTTAGCATTCATTCATATAGCCTAACCTCCAATCACCAATTAATCTTATATGGTTATTTATTCCATAAGGAGACTTAAACTTCCAAAGGATCTTGGGCCCTGAGCATGCATGTGGTGAAGTAAGTAAGCATGTGAATATGGTCCTCAAATTGCCTATGTGAAAATGGACTAACTTGAGCTATGTTTTAGGACACTTGAATCAACTTTGTCACTTCTTGTCAATTTAAACCTTCTTTTTAGGTTTGAAACATCCTCACATACTTTACCTAGCCATTTATATGGTCACAATTACTTAGATGAATCTCAAGATGGTACTAGGGTCTATATGTAGGCCTAGATGCTTGAATGTGTTAGCCCATAGCTAAGTCTCTTGAGTAAAAATATGGTTATTATACATTTAATTTGGGTTTGATGATGATTAAACATCATTCTTTACTAAATAAAAGCCTTCTAGGGGGTTCTATATGTAATCATAATTACATGATGTACATGAATTAATCCTGGATCAAATAAGATAGAGCACACCTACACTTTTGATTAGGTATACACTTTTTAAGTAGGAGCATGACCAATATGGGGAGCCACTAGACCAAATTAGGGGATCACTTGTATCACTTATCACAACATATCATGCTTAGAAGGGTTCTAAATCCTATAGTCTAACACAATCACACACAACCCTCAAAAATTCTTATGTTTTGATATTTCACTTATGCTAATAAACAAAAAAGTAAACTATTATAATAAAAAGAAAAGTAAACTAATCTAGTGCACACTAAAGCTTGTGGCACAAAGTGGGGGTTAAAATAAAATAAATAAAAACAACTAAACAAAATATTTGCAGGATACATATACTCATGTTAATGTATACATAATCCTAATATGTAGAAGAGAAGAATACATATTACATTACCTATCTACTCTTACAAAGGAGAAATAAATTTAGGAATACTTACCTTTGAAGATGAACCTTATGAGAATCAGTCTCTCCCTTGGCCAAGGTGATTTTCAAAAGATTATTGTGTTTGTAAGGATAACCAAGATAAATCAGCTCTAGGATACATGACCTACCTAAGCATCCAAAATACTTCTCCATAAGATAAGATCAGAGCTCCAAAGAAATTATGGAACCCTAAAGATTTATTCCTCAATTAGAATGGTCAATAAGTAGATGTTTGTGCTCACTTCTTCACTTAATTCTTCACTCTCTTTTGACTTTTATAAAATAGTGGTAAATGACCTTATATATATATATATATATATATATATATATATATATATATATATATATATATATATATATATATATATATATATTAGTATCTTACCTAAAAAAATCCATACATGTTGGTTGTACTAGGTTAACTAGATTAACCTAGTACTTTCTCATGCTAACTTACTAGGATTGTGTTAGGTCGGTCATGATGCTGAAAAATCAAAAGAGATAAAATGTCTCCAAAATACAATAGGTTGACTAGGTCGACCTAGTGTATTGAATAATTCAAAAGGGTAATAAGGTAAGGAATGAAGTAATAAAGCATGATAATGACTGGAATGGATAAGAAAGAAAATAATAAGCTTAGGGTTCAAGGTTTTAGGAGACTAGATTGTGGATGTCAAGTGGCAAAAGGAACAACAATCTTATGAAGCATTGATGGTCTGCCCACCCCTTTCTTTATGTACCCCTTAAGGCATGAATTCAGAGAGATTGAGACTTGACAGGTTCCTACAAGATAAAAGTGTCAATAATCAATAAAATTTTAAAAATATTATGTGTATACATATGCCTCAACCAAATCTTATCATGTGTCACATACGTGTAACACAGGATGGAGCTTTAGAGATAAAACATGATAACACATAATGTTGATGCTAAGTATGGTGTAGTAAGAAGAAAATAATATAAATAAAAGGATATAATTTAAAAACACGTACCTTTAACTTACCTTAGTACCATAGATAAAGAAGAAGATTACAATAAAGTGAAGGCATCTAATGTAAAGCACACTGGGTGAACCTATAGAAGTTAGTGCAAAAAATAGCCAAAAATTAATTTTTTTGGAAGATAGGAATATAATAGTGGAAAATATTCTCTACATCATCATGATTCTAACATATTTTATGGTTTGAAAAATGGATGAGCGGAAACAAAGATATGAGAAAAATAAGGGATTTAAAGGAAAATAATTGAGAAATTTTGAATTTTGAAAAGTGATTTTAAATAGGAAGAAGAGAAATCATTTTGTTATTTTTAATTGTGAAAGAGAGGAAAGAGATATCTGAGACCAAACAAGTCTAGGATGGTAAGGGAATGACATGATAGATGAGGACACCTAGAGGTCGTAACAGGGGAACTATAGGTATACAACTATGGATCTCAAACCAATTTTTGAAATTTGTATTAAATTAAGTGAATTTCTGGTAAAATTTTATTTTAAGCATTTATACATATAAAAAATGAATGAAAATAGATTCTACGTGTAGAAAATAGGAAGATGGGAAATGGGTTGGAAGGAAATAGGGAGAAAATAAGAAAAATGCACATTTTTATCAAAATATACTTGGTCATCATACTAAACCTACTAGGTCAACTAGGTTAACCTAGTAGGTTGAATCAAGGTGAAAATCCATGTGGTTGACCTGGTAGGTATAGGTTAGCCTAGTGTATTTTTCAAGCTAAGACCTAGTGAAAAAGTATCTAGTTGGTCTATAAGGGCTAGAATGGAAACTTAACACCGAGGGGAAGAAGATAAGAGGAAAAATAATAAATTTAGGATAAATTAAGACAAAAATAGGGAAATTTTGGATCAAACTAGGTTGACTAGGGAACCAGAATAAGCATGAAAAACCCTGTAAGAAGTTGAATGAGGGCTATAATGGCCTAAAATGACCAAAAAGGGTAAGAGGGACCAATATAGGATAAAATGGATTAAAATGAATAAATTATGCTTATTTTTTTATTAAAAATGGAATGTAAAAAGAATATATTATGATTATACATGACATGGAGGAACTAATGCATCCTTTATTATTTCTTGATTATAGGAATAGCCACAGTTCTAAAGGTTGTTTGATGTGTCTTGGTTGCCATATTTGTTAGATATATTGACAAATGGAGATATATTTGGACTGGTAGCCATGGGTCTTAGAGGTATATTAGATTTGAGTAGGATCCCCCTTAGTGCAGATGTGTTGGTCATGTTCATTAGTTTCTAGGAATGATTGACCAACACCTTTATATGGGAGGTGTATGGGGATGTGATAGAGGTGGCTATCACACTAGAAGATGTCCATACCATCCATAGATTGACCATAATAGGAGAACCAATGATCATAGGGATACTAGATATCATAGAGTAGAGGGGAACCTTATCTATGTGGGATACAAGCTCAGAGACAATATTGTTGGGGTGGAGAGTGAGTATAGATGATGTGTATACATCATAGATTCTATATCTTCAAAATGAAATGATAGGCCTTGTGACATAGTGAGTGTTATATCATAAGTTGGATGGAAAGGTACCACTATACATGATAGCCTTGAGTAGGATGATGTTAGAGGAGGGAGTGCTATATGATCTAGGCTTTATCATCTTGGTCTAGTTTATTCATGATCTATTTGAGATGTAAGTCAGAGGACATAAGATCATGGGACTGATCATACTATTGATAGAATGGATATATGAGATATTTCCTATCTATCAATTAGTTGTGTTGACCCATGTGATTGATGATAGGTTACCTTGAGTGAGGAGTCTGTGAGAGGACCAAGTAATATAGGTCATGCCCCACATGTTAGTTCTATCGATGGTGAGATGTACCAACATAGTATGGTGACCATATGAGTAGTTAGTGACTACCTAAGAGAGCTGGCACATAATTAAACCAAAACTAGATAGGAGAGAGGTGATAATAGACTATATATGGTGGACCAATCCACATTCAATGGAATAGGTGCCAGGGTAGATGGGTCTACCTCATCTAGTTCCACTAATACTCATGCCTGAGTAGTAGACCTAGCATGTGAGAGATCCATAAGGTAAGACAGGACTTGGACCACTGATAGTGAGACTGATATGAAGGCCACATTAGGAGTCACCATGGACTAGTCTATCATGACAAGGGGTAGAGTAAGAGGAAGTGGAGGTAGAGGTAGAAATATTAGATGTACCACCATCAGATCCATAAATAGATGAGCTATGACTAATGAAGACATATAATAATAGAGGTAGTAGGAGAGAGTAGAGACCATCATCATCCTTGGTGAGTTATTAGAGGAGTTAGAGGAGAGATAAATGAGAGAGAGACTACTCAAACATAGGCTAAGATAAACATTAGCCATGACAACTAGGTTTGAGCTAAGGAGGTGACCTATATAGGAGATAATAGGAGGCTGTGTAGATGGGGAGACTATGATAGGTGGTCACACAGATGGTGAGACCATAAGATCTAATACATGGATAGGTAAGAAAAATATAATTGATTTATCACTTAAGTTGTTATTTGTTAGATAGATAGATATTATGAGAGATAATAGTGATCTAATATCCATCTAGTGTGATTTTTCAAGCATACCTAAGGAAGAAGAAGAGAAATGGGGGTCCTTAGTTAGGGGAACACTCCATGACATCCTAGATGATACTCTATAGCCATACGACCCCATGACACTTGAGGATCTAAGTGTACCATCTACCCCAGCTCAAGCGAGCTGGTTTAGACTAGTAGGAAAGGTCATGAGGTAGAAATGGATGTAGAGAGAGAGGGCATAGCCACCAATGAGATGGGTGTAGGGAAGAGGCAGTCTTGGTAGGCCCTAGTTGATAAGAGAGCTACACATTTATAGATAGTCACACAAATTATCTAGGTATATATGGTGATGTAGACCCAATTTATGTAGGCAAATATAGTGACCTAGACTGAGTTGGTATAAGCATAGGTGTTGATAGCACACCTACAAGGATAGGTAGAAGGATTGAGATCTTAGATTACCTCATTAAAATGTACCATTTGGAGGAGTTAGACTAAGGCCTCAATAGGAAACATATCTAGGCCATAAGATAGACATGATGGAGCTCATCCCTAGTGTTGAGGCATTAAATATGATTTTATATGTTGTATCAAACTCTTGAGATATATATATGATATATCATTTTGTCTTATTGGTGTTGGTTGTGTATGTTGTATTTATGATGGTTGTGATTGTTCATTATGGTTAAGGCTATGGATGCTTTGGATACATTTCTTTCTATCACATGTATTTAGATTTGTTATATATGCTATAGGAAATATATGTGATGTGATTTATTTTCTAGTATTATAGATTACACAGGCGTGGTTAAAAATAAATAGGTGAAAAGACTTTGGAAAAATATAATCAATCAAATAAATGAACTACACACTAATTAAAGCTAGGAAATGTGTAATAACATGAAAAATGACTAAGTATAAAAATCTAAGAAAATGGCAAACAAGCTGGTAAAATGGGGTTTATTTTTAAACCAATGTAAAAGATTTTTGCACCAAATTAAAACAAGTAAAGTCACATTTGAAAGTATGATAAACAATGTAATAAAATGGAAGGTATGTAAAAGGTCACAAATGGTAATAAAAATAACTAAAAATTAGGTCAATCAATTATAATATTTCATAATGGAAAGTACAAAATAAAAACAAAATTTACAAAAGCTTGGTCTTAAATTTATCATACTAATTCAAGCTGGGAAGTATGAGAAATTCAATAAATGGTTATAATCTTACATGTACTCAAAAAATAAGAAAATAAAAGGTTAAATAAAAATTAAGTAAGCATAAAACATACTAAATATCAAGTTGGGAAGCATGTCAATGATGTAACCTCATAATAAATCGAATAGTATCTCTTACTTAACATGTAATTTGGATGGTGACTTGTTTATTGGAAAACAATTATTTTGTGAGGAAGGCTAGGTCCTATCTATGGTCTTACACTACAAATCACAAAAGAAAACACAAGGGGTGCCAAATCAAAATTAGTAAGCAGAATGATAAATAATGTTAAATCAAGGATGTGGGTAATAGGATAGAAAATGTGGTAATTTATGAGGGATGTCGGGTCCTATCCATGGTCTTATAAAGCAACTCACAAATGAAATCCCATGGGGATTGATTAAAAAGTAAAACAACATTTCCCAAGAGGAAATATGAGTAAAAGGAATGAAAAAAGGAATTTAAGATGCAAAAACTTAGGAATCTTATGAGAAGACCTTAGGAGGAAAGAGGAATACTAAGGACATGACAAGACACTAAGTGACTAGTGGTCATCTATGTATGAAGGAAAACTATTCCCTATAGACACAAAGATTTGTAGGTAGATAAGTGTGAGACTAAGATAAAATCATGAAGGTAGATTGGTACAAAGAAAATTAAAATGGACCTACCTCCCCATAATGTGTTCTTCACTCCTCAGGACCCCTTATAGAGTCGTTGGGTTACTATGAAGATTGGGTACTTACGTGAGAAAGTAGGTAGCACTAAAAGATTTTTTTATTCTCATCTTCTAATTTATTGGCCTACCACACCCCAAAGGACCTAAAATATATCATGTGGCCAACTGTGGAGTTTGAGCTTCTACTAAAATAAGGATATGTGTTGTGAATCATGTCTTTTAGTGTGATTAGACTTTTAAGAATATTCAATATTTTTTTCCTTTTGATATCATTGCCTTTTGCTTCAATTATTTGTATTTTAAATTTATTTTGAAGGATTTTTAAGATTCCTCCTCTTTATATAATTGGAATGACAAATCATGAGAGAGATATTGATACACATGAATGAGTTTTAGGCTAAGGCTAAAGGACACTAAGTAACCAAAGATAAAATACTGACTAAGACACTTAAGATTAACAATGAACAAGTATGTAGTCCCAAGTCTCATTCATGTATATGTTTAGTTTGTAAAAAAAGAAGGAAAAAGGAGATTCAAATGTGGATCGATAAAAGGAAATAGTAATGAGTAAGAATATATGCTAACTGATCACATGGTAAAAGTAGATAATAACCAAAAATAATAGGGTAGATATAACAAATTCACCATGACAACTATCTATGAAAAATAAAGATAAGAAATAAAACAATCATGAAGATACAAGGGGAGAGTTTTGAGAAAAACTCTAAAGGAAAAGAAAGTAATGATAAGTGAAAAATAGAAATCATAAGTAAAAGACAAGTATATGTGAAATTTAAAATAAAAACATAAGCTAACTATAATACAACAAAAAGAAGAAACATGATATAAGATAAGAAATCATTTGACACAGTGTCAAATCATTTAATCAAAAATAAAAATAAGATTGGAGAACATGTCTAATCCAAATATAAATGAGAAATCACCATGCATGTGCTCATAAATACTGGTAAATCTATCCACACACATTATCCAAGACATCAAATTAATCTCTATGAAGTTGAATATGAATTGATGCTAATGTCTCATTAATCTTTGTTAAATATTGGGTAAATACTTCTTTTATAATCTCCTCAACTGAAAAAGTAAGAATACTCATTGGATCATGCTAAGGAGGGGAATTGGGAAAAGGATGGTTAGGAGAATACATGGGAATGAGATATATGAGAGATGCTAAAATCATCAATAGAGAAGGATCTATGGGTGAGGGACGGTCCATAGGTAGAGAAGGAACCATAGGTGGAGGCACACAAGGTAGTGCAGGGACCATAACAGGTGTAGTTATAGGAGAATAAGGGGGAGACTTATTATGATAATGACTTATGGGAGGAATGGTATAAGGTCCAATAATAGCTATAATATGGTCTTTAAGATGCTACTGAAGGATATGACAATGATCAGTGTGATGTGTGTCATATTAGTACCATAAACAATACCTCTCACCATACTTAGATATGTATTCAGTTTGGATCTTTGAAGGAGGTATGGTAGTGTCTATTGATGGGAAAGAATGATGTAAGGTATCAATCTATTATCACAACTTATGATAATGGGTAGAAGAGTGATTATCTATTCCATAAAAGTAACAGATACACTTGTGACTATTTTTAGGGGAAACATTCATAGGAGAAGGTGCAATAGGTATGGAAGAAGATAGAGATGGATCATAAACCCATTTTTTAGGAATAAGATCCATCTTAGGTAAAGGAATAAAACCATCACCAAGATAAGGTGGTAATGGAGAGAGATTGAAATTAGGTGAAATAGAAGGAGTACTAATGGAAGAAGCAAGAGTAGGCTTGACAACAATAGAAGTAGCAATAATAAATGGTTATAATATAAGTTCCAATATGGGAGGGTGGGATAAATAGAATGTCTAAATATGGTTACACTAACCTCAAGGGTGAACCAATGATGGAAATCAAGGAATATATAAAAATGGTAAGGTCTATTCATAGCATGATTTATGAGCATAGTCCTATGGGACTCCTAAAAAATTGAAGGCATCAGCACCATCTCTACTCTATGATAAAGAGGAAAAATGCAAGAATCAAGAACTATGAATGCTAAAACATGAGAAGATACAAAAAAAGAATAATGTAAATAAGAATGATAATACACAATATTTTCATCATTGGATTAGACAAGACCACATAATAAAGGATCATCTAAAGAATAGCCATCATCATAATCTAGCATATAAAGATCAATAACACAAGTTGGAATAACTTTTTCATCAGAAGAAGCATGGTGAATAGAATGTTGAGTCATAGATAAGACTATAGGAATGTCATCACAAGGATTTTTGTGAGAATAATGTTTCAATAAAGTAAGAAGTTGTGAGATGAGATTAGGTGTGAGATCAAAAATTTTGACCTTTAGGTTAATCTCAGCAGGGTCATCATCATCAAAGTTTAAAAGGTTAGGAGGAATATTACCAATGAGCTTGGGATGCCCATTATAACCTATGGTTGAGTTGATAGGAAAATTTAAATGTTGTTACTCATGGAATGGAATTCTATGCAAAGTCTCAAAGATAGGAATCTTGAAAACACCATGATCCTAGAATTGTTCAAAATACCAAGGGTTAGTGTCTCATTAAATAATATAAATGGCTCCATTATGAGGGAATTTAATGCATTGGTAGGAAAAAGAAGTTATAACTCACATACAATAAGTCCATGACCAATCAAGTAAGATGTTATAAGAAAGGGTAAAGTTAAATATCATCACCTTTACATGAATGGTAATAATTGGGATTGTAATGGGAAGCAACACACACCCAAGAGGAGGCATTTGACTTATATCATATCCTTGATAGGTGCTACATGTAAAATTAATATTGAATTTTTAATATATAAGGTTTTTAATGAAATCAAGAGAAGAAACACAAGTGTCATAACCCTCATCAATCAATGCTCATTTAACTTGGATATCACTTTTTTGGATTCTAATGAATAATGGAGGTTCATCTGCATGAAGTAGAATCTCATTAAGAATCATAGATGTGATGATAAATTTCAAATAAATAGAAGTGTCAATAGTTTCATCAACATTGATAAACATATCTTCACATTTTTCAAGATACTATCCTTGAAAATAGATAAGATTGCCTCCCATCCTACTAAAGGAGAATGAGGGACATTCATCTAAAATAGTAGTTGCATAAGATAGTTCTGATGATAAGGAGACATCCTCATAAGTTTAAGAAATAGAATTTGAGATGGGAGATTAGTGAGCTCCATAATGGGATCCCACTCATCATAACCCATGAGAATATTTTTAGATATAGGCATGTAATGGTTAAGGAGAACTTTAGAAAGAGGAGCCAAAGAGCATTGAATCTTGTGCTAATAAGAATGAGAAGGTTTAGAATAAGGTTGTAAATTATTTTGTGAAGAATAAGTATTTGGTTTAGATTGATCTTAAGAAGCAGAATAAGTATTAATCAAAGGTTGATTATCATTAGAATATTGATTATCATTGGTATTATAAGATGATGGAAGAATGGTAGAAATAGAATGGGATGTGTTATCCAAGGGAGAATCATAAATTGGACCATGATCAAAAGTTATAATATTTTATTTCCCCAATTCATTCAAATGAGTTAGAGAAGAATTTTAGATAACATAGTAGGTTTGAGGAGGTAGGGTGTAGATAGGTTGAGAATCAATGAAAGTCACTACTCTTCACATATTAGTCATGATAACCACATTCTCTTTATAAGTTGGTTCAACAAGACTTTCTACATTATTGGTAGAAGGAGTGAGATTGTCTTGGTTTTCTTTAAATGGTTGATAATTAGGTAAGGGTTATTTATAGATATCTAAATGAGTGTTAACTTGATTCAAGGCTTGAGATTTGTCATGAGATTTGTAATCCTTGAAAGCAATTTCATAAGCTTATTGATGTTTGTGAGTGATAGAATCATGATCAAAATTATGTCCAAGAATAAAATCCATAGCTAAATTATGAAGTTGTCTATAGGTCTCATGAGAATGACCCCAACTAGCATGAAACCAAAAAAACTTGCTAAGATCATACCAGGTTTTTATAGGATGAGTAGGGTCAATTTTTGAAGGAAGAAGCCTAGGTAGATGCTTAAGAAATTAAACTAAGGAAAAAGGTTTATGAATATTAATGTTATTAGGTGAAGAGAAATGAGGATTAGTATATTATTGAGAAGGATTTGTTTCTAAAATAGTAGGAATGATAGCTTTAACATTGTGAATGGTATTATATGAATTGGTAACACCATCATTGGTAATATTAAAATTTTTGTTTTCAAGTAATAGATGAGGACCCATAAAAAGTTAGGGTGGCTCATATTGATGCATAAGGAAATATTGTCTTTTGGCTTGGTCAATGACCTCTTTCAAGGTATGTGGAGAGAGGGTACAAACTTGATATTGTAATTTAAGATAAAGAGCATTGGTAAAGAGATGAAAAAGATTGTAATCAGCCATGTTATGTTCACACTTATTTGACAAAGTCTTCCATCATTTACCAAAGGCTTGGGAAATTTTGTTTTCATTTTGTTTGAAATTGATGAAATTGGAAAAAGTGTTTTTAGGAAGATCACTAGTTTGGAATTCTCGTACTAAAGCATTCACTAAGTCATCTAAACTAGTAATGGAATGAGATTTAATTTAATTATAAAAATCCAAGGCATCACCTGTGAGGGTTTTGGCAAGGATTTTGATAGAGGCAAAAGTGTTTTATTTGACCCAAAATTATAAATATTTCCAAATTTCTTAAGATGACAGGTAGGATGCATTAATCCATTATAATATATTGTAGGTGTTATACCTCCTATATGAATGTTAACAATTTGGGTAGTAAGAGGTTAATTTTGTAAATGCTTGATGACTTTGTTGACTAAAGGAGGTTGAGGAATGAGATTACCTTGAGAATATCAAAGAGGGGGAGGAGTAACACTTTATTTATGTGTATCCCAAGTCATTGGTTAAGGATTGGAATGAATATTAAGAAGGTGGTTCTACATTTTCATCATTTGATTCATATTATGAACTTGGAATGTGTTCATTTGATTTAAAGTTTGCAATAATAGTTTATGAGTTTGATTATTGTTATTATAAGAAGTAGTGGTGGTGTTTGTGTTGGTATTAGTGGCTTGGGTACCACTATTAGCATTAATATGAGATTGAGAAGAGCTATGAGAATTTGAGGCACTAGTGGCAAAATTTGCTTATAAAGCAAAAGATGGACTAGTAAATGGTTGAGAGGAAGAAACACTAGAAGCATGAGTGCCTTTGGTAGAAAATAATGAACTAGTGGAAATATTAAGGATAATGGATATTATGAGAGGCCTACTAGATGCGGAACCAACCATGTTAGTTGAGATACTAGGCATGGAGGTAGAATAAGTTAAGCTAGAAGATGTCATGGCATAAGTAGTCAAGATTGAAGGAAGAGGTTAAGAATCAAAGAAGTTGGTACCCCCAAATGTAGTTGATAAAGTGGAAGTAGGAGAATGAGGTTCTTATACTTAATGTCTAATCATAAGGTTATAAATGGTAGAAGTATCTTTCCCTCTATGTTGAGGGAATTTCATGATAAATAAAAGCATTTTAAGAGTATACTCTAACTCAAGTTGATCCTGTAAGAGAAGAAGAGGGTTTTTTTTGCAAAGAAGTATGAAGATTCCCATAGTTCATTATATGAGTTGCAATATGAACATTACTATCATTCTCAAAGAGAACACTACTTTGTCTATGAGAGACCCTATGATAATTGGTAAATGATATCATGTCTATTGACTAAACTTTAGTGTTGTCACCAAATATAAATTTCATGATGAAAGGGGAAAGAAGAAAGATGAGAAAGTAAATAAATCAAAAAGTGACTGACACAAAACTAGGTCAACCCAGTTGACCTAGTGTAAAAATAAGGACTATAAAACTGCATAGGGTCCACAGGATCGACCTAGTATAGAGAATAGAGATTTTAAAAAAAAGGAAAAAAGCTTGTAAATAGTGCTAGGTTGACTAGGTCGACCTAGTGTAGTATACAGAGGCTAAAAAGTGTGTTAGGTTAATTGGGTCAACCTACTATAGTGAACATGAAGTAAAATAAAAAGTTAATAACAAGTTTATGAAATGAAACAAGATGGTTTACAATTAATCTAAGAAAGTAAATTATGAAAGTTAAAATATATTCAATTAAATTGATGTTGGCCAATCTAATTGATGCATACAAAGCAAAACGTTGCACCAACATTGGTTAATGCAAATTATTTCACACATAATTGAGCAAAGAGTAATAAAATAACTTGAAAGTAAAACTAGATACTTGGTGTAATTAGAATTTTAATTAGATTACTAAGAATAATTTTAATTGATAGGGAGTTGGATGTAAGCAAGGTATAATATATCAATTTATGGATGGTTTCAGGTGAGTTTAGGATGAAAGGGACTATAGTGGAAATGATATAGGCTTGGTATTGGGGCATACCCCCTCATTTCACACACCATAATAATAAGGATGGCAGGTGCTTAGCCAAAATATACCATTAACCATGATTTATACTTGACTAGAGCATCAAGTTGGCTTCCCCCTTAGTGATGAAATCCAAGTAAGTTGGCTTAGATAGTCATATTTTAAAATTCTTGTTGATGTTATGTGATTTGGCCATGTGTGCATAAAATATAAATAATGAAACTATAAGGTTAATTAAAAAACTCATACTTAGACTATGTGAACTATTCTACACATGCAAAAAAATAAAATAAAAGATTTGATTAGCATACAAGGTGAATTCCAACTTTGAAACAAGTTATAATGAAGACATTATATGTACAACATACAAAACTAGGTTAATAGGGTTGAGCTAGTACTATTCAAGATAGGGTCTATAAAACCTATTATGTTGACCAAGTTGACCTAGTTGTTGCAAACAACACATAAAACATAGAACTACATCAACCAGGTCAATCTAGTTGACTATGTAGAGGTAGTTTCGAAGACTGCAAACTTGAAAGGAAAGTATAAAAAGGGAAATATATAGAGAAATAGAAATTGACCTTGATGATTGAGAGATGAAAATGGAGATTACTAATCAATAACCTTTGATAAATATGATCTAATCTGTAGAACTAGGTCAAGATGAGTGACTAAGCTATACAAGAATGTGTTATAGAAGCTAAAAAAGTACTAAAAATATACTAGGTTGAACAAGATGTCTAAAAATGCACTAGGTTGAGCTGCTTGACTTAGTAGGCTAATATATAAGTCTAGAAAACTAAAACCTATACTAGGTCAAGCTGATCGATCAGGCTATATAATAACCTACTACAAAGTGGCTAAAAATGTGTTGGGTCAAACTAGTCAACCTAGTAGGATGAATTGAAAGTCTAAAAAGTGCTTAAAAAATGTACTGGGTGAAGCTGATCAATCTAGTTTCTTATTCTTATACATAAATAAAAATAATTGGGTCGATATAATTGAACTAGTGTGTCAAAATATATGATAAAAATGATGACAAAAAGAAAGAAATAAGTGAAATACATCCTGCAAGGGTTACTGTCATGTCAGGTTCACTAAAATGTATGCAATTATAATTATATGATATACATGAATTAATATTTGATCAAATAAGATAGATCACACCTAAACTTATGATTGGGTATACACTTGTTAAGTGGGATCATGACCAATATGGGGCTCTATTAGACCTGATTAGGGGATCACCTATATTACTTGTCATAACATATCATGCTAGGAAGGGATCTAAAGCCTAAAATCTAGGACAATCACATAATAACCCTAAAAGAGTCCTATGATTTGATATTTCACTTATGCTAATAAACAACAAAGTAAACTCTTCTAATAGAAATAAAAGTAAACTAATCTAGTGTGCACCAAAGCTTGTGGTACAAAGTGGGGGCTAGAATAAAACAAATAAAAATAACTAAACTAAACATGCATAGGAGACATATACTCATGTCAATGTATACATAGACCTAATACATGAAAGATAAGAATACATAATACATTATCTATCTGCTCTTATAAAGGAGAAATAAAGTTAAGAATACTTACCTTTGAAGATGAACCTGCTGAGCCTCAATCTCTCCCTTAGCCAAGGTGCTTCACAAGAAATTATTGTGGTTGTAAGGATAACCAATATAAATCAACTATAAGCTAAACAAACTACCTAAGCATCTAAAATACTTATATATAAGATAAGATTAGAGCTCCAAATAGAGTATTGAATATTAAAGTTTTATTCCTCAAGTACAATGGTCAATAAGCAAATGTTTTTTGTACTTCTTTATATATCTACTCTTATAAAGGAGAAATAAAGTTAAGAATACTTACCTTTGAAGATGAACCTGTTGAGCCTCAATCTCTCCCTTGGCCAAGGTGCTTCACAAGAAATTATTGTGGTTGTAAGGATAACCAATATAAATAAACTATAAGCTAAACAAACTACCTAAGCATCTAAAATACTTATGCATAAGATAAGATTAGAGCTCCAAATAGAGTATTGAATCCTAAGGTTTTATTCCTCAAGTACAATGGTCAATAAGTAGATGGTTTTTTGAACTTCTTTGCTTAATTCTTCACTCTCTTTCAACTCTTATGAAATGGTTGTAAATGACCTTATATATAGTATTATCTTAAATAAAATTTTAGACATGTCAAATATACTAGGTCTACCGAGTTGACCTAGTACATTCTCAGGCTAACTCAGTAGGACTATGTTCGGTCAGTCGAGATGATAGCAAATCAAAAGAGCTAAATGTCCCCAAAACACACTAGGTCGACCAGGTCAACCTAGTGTAGTGAATAGGTTAAAAGGGTAACAAGGTAAGAAATGAAGGAATAAATCATGAAAATGATTGGAATGGAAAGGAAAGAGAATAATAAGTTTAGGGTTCATGTTTTTAGGATATTACAGTGTGGATGACAAGTGGCAAAAGGAAAAACAATCTTACAAAGCACCGATGGTCTACCCACCCCTTTCCTATTATACCCCTTAAGGCTTTCACTCAGAGAGATTGATACTTGATAGGTTATTGAAAGATATGAATTGTTATTAATCAATAAAATTTTAAAAATATTATGTGTATATAGGTTCCATGTTATCTGCAAACCTTATGTAATATGGGTGCACCTTTATCTCATTGAGTGACTGTAAAAGACAAGCCTTGGTTTTAGACAAAAGAGTGGGTATACCTACCATTTTTATAACCCAATTAAACATATTAATAAATTTAATAGGTCATAATTACTATTCAAACCAATCTTTGGGGCTTGTCTATACTTGTAAGAGTCCCAAACCACCATTTTAGCAAAAACTAGCTCCAAACTGCCTACTAGTGCACTCGGGCATGCAAATTTTAAATATGGCTTATAATATTTATTATAGAAGTGTTTTTAACCATGGGGTTCTTATCACATGATTAGGGTCATCATCATGCCTAGTTGATAGTTTTACAACACCACTTTCATGCATACCCTATCCTTCACTTAGACTTAAGTCTCACATTTACATATGCTTGTGTGGTCTCATGACTATGTAAGTGTCATTATGTCTCCTTAGTGGTGGTGGAAATTAATTTTTAATTATTAACATTGTGAACCTTTTTCCCCCTTGTATTTAAATTACCTCTTAGCTCATATAAGATGGAAACACTGATATAGACTATTCATGTCATATGTGACCATCTACCAGGATTACTGTCTATAGGGATCTATTACTAGGCATGTATAGGATGAAGATGAGTTGCATGGTGATTTCAATTAATGTCATTAGAATCCCATATTACCATTTAATACTTTAGGATTCACACTTCTTAATAATCATACCAATATTCATTCCTTGGATGGTCCATATAGTGTTTCTTGGGACCCTACTACAGTAGCCCTAAAGGCTAGATGTAGGTGCACATTTACACTCAATATTTTATATGGCCATATGGGCCCAAAATCTTGTGGTTTCAATGATTTTAATGGATCCAATGGAGGATGGATGTTTAGTGACATGTTCTAACCTTGGGAGGAAGGATGGATGAATGGAAGAGGATGATATTAGAGAGATATGAAGTGTAAGGAATGGAAATAAGGGTAACATAATGAAAAGGGTAGTGAAAACATAGTGAGACCATAGGTTAATGAAAATGGCATGAAATGAATAGAAATACTTCTTTTAATATGAATACATATGAAAATTGTAGGCCCTCCTAAATAAACATAAGAAAACATGGAATTTTGGGGGTAAAGATGAAGTTTATACAATCCTAAAATGAAACCTGGGACACTTAGAAAAACCTTAACTTTCACAAAAAACCTTAAACTCTACTAAAAGGTGACTGAGTGAACTTTTAGATGTAGAAGGTGGATTTTAGGATTATGAGGCTACCATAAGGTTTGGGAAATTTATTTTAGATATGTTATTACCCTTCATTATCACTTTAACATGCCTTTTTCATGTCTTTAGATTACATTGGAGCTCTATAAGGTACCATTGATTCACATATACATAGTCTATCAAATAGTGGCCTTTAAAATTCCAAAAGCCACTCTCCTTGAGGTATTATGAGGTGACAAGTGGATTATTGAACTTTCCATCTAATAAAGAAGGCATTAGAATCCTTGAAACACCCTTGTAAGCTCTTCAACCCTATTTTTAACCCCTAATGAAGGCATCAAAATTCTATACTTTGCCAAACTCCTCTATAGGTCACACACAAGAACTAGTATTGGAGATTTATAAGTTAAATAATCTCACATATATGATTCAAGTGTTAAGAGTGCCATGGAATGACCATTTTAAGACATAAGTAAATATGATATGTGATTGGTTTTAGTAGATAAAGTAAAAATATTTGAAAAACATTCAGTTCAAATGGGCCTATGTAGATGAGAAGGTCATAGGGACTCCTTAACTTCTTAAGGAATGCTCATAAAGGATAGGAGGCCAATCCTTAGATAAATTCCCATGGGTGGAAGCTTTTTGTGTCTACTTTATATGGATAGGAGCTTGGGCCCCCACTCTTTCTCCCTTATATGACATGAGTAGAAACCTAAGGAAATATTTGAGTCTACAAATGATCTTGAAGGAAAGATGGAATAGTTTTGAGCTCCTAAGACACTAATAATTACTATTCTCTTCACCATATAATATCTCAAACTTCCCTCTATAAAATCATGCTTTTACTTAGGTTGGTCTATATCGTATAAATTTTTACTACTAAATAAGAACCTATAAGCTATCATTTTCCCTACAAATCCTTTTTGTTTTAGACCTAAAACACTACTATCAGGTGTTGTAGAGGTAAAATATGGGTAATACAAAACTTTAAACTTGGTGGTATGAATTGAGGGAGTTGAAGAGTCATAACTTATCATCTGTAGACTCCTTTTGGGAGGAACTAGGATTGACTATGGTGCTGGTGGATCCAAATGAGGCATGAAACCATTTAATGATGGATTTAGGAAGCTAATAAGGCCTAATAAGGGTGTGTGGGGTGGTTTAGTGGTCTATTAAGGTCAAAAATTGAATCTCATTATGACCAAAACCATTGACCTTACTCACATATATGACCTTAAAAGGTGATTTATCAATTAAATTTCCATGTTAATCCATATAAAAGGCCTTCATGATCAATTGAACCTCAATTTAACCTTATGGAATGTTCTATTATGTTTTTTTAAAATCTTGAAAGAGCATAACTCTGATTATCAAGCCAAACCCAAGGTGCTTTTAGCCTCTATCAAACTACATCCTCAATTTATCTTCACCATGCATCTTTTACAAGTTGAGAACCCTTAAAAGTTATAAAGGGTCATCTAGGTAGGCTTGACCATCATAATCACACTCAACTCAAACATTAAAGAATAACCAAGGTACATAAGGATTGCTAAGGCAAAGTTGTGACATGACAAACTAGTGAACTAAATAAATAATCCTCTCAACTCATAATATGACTAACAACCATAGTAATAAATATGTATCATGACTCAAGGCATAAGGTTGACCCCTTTCTAGGTTTGGGATTAGAAATTGGTCAAGATTTTTGGCGACTCAACTGGCTTGACCAACCTGCTAGTTAAGGAACTAAGAAAATTGGTTGCACCTACTCTTTATGAATCAATAAATTGAACATGATTACACATGGGATATAAATTATCATTGAATACTCTTGAGATAATGATATACAACCAAGAAAAAATAAATAACAATAAAGATAACACATAACTACCTAAGAACAAGACTAAGCAACAAACTAAGACACGTCTAGAATCACTTGGGGAAAAAGTATAACTATCTCTACCTATTTACAAGAGAATATGAAAGAGACTAATAACATAACTTGATGAACCTCCCATTGAAATTTATGGGTAGTTACTCACCATTAAATTTATAAATCTCAAATTCATTATTCTCCTTGTAGTAGGCAATGATTTAAGGTCCACTCCAAAGGTTGTCAAATTTGGAGTGTTTTCCTAGATTTGCATGGTCCTCATCCCACTTGAGGACTACATATCCCTATTGAAATGTTTTAGATGAATATTTTTTATCAAATGACTCTTTGAATTGATGTTGATTAGACTACATGATGTGAATAACACTATTTCTTGTCTCCTCCAACTGTCTTAGCCCATTCATTATCACTTGTATAACATCATCTTCTAACAGGTATAGTGGATGAATAAGTTATAAGGTAAGCATTTCAATGGAAATAGTAAGTCTTGCCTCTCTAAGATAGATAATGAGGTATGGAGAGTGTCTAATAGGCTTCCTATGTATCACTCTATCTTCCCATAGGTAAGTCATAAATCTTGTATGCCACCCCCTTTGACTATCCTCTATGGTTCTTTTGATGATCCTTATAAAATTCTTGTTTATGGAATCTACTAGTCCATTTCCCTATGGGTAATATTTGGAAGATGACTTGAGGTATATTCCATGTCTAAGAGCCCACTCACATACCTTGGTACCATTAAAGACCAAGGCATCACCATATATTATTTTTGAAGTCACACCAAATCTAGTTACAAGGTTATCATAAAACTCTAAGATATAATTCTCATTGGTCTACTTAAGTACAACTAATTCTACCCACCTTGTGAAGTAGTTAGTGTCTGTGAGGACTCACTTGTGTCTATGATTAGAAGGGGGATGTATCATTCCTATGAAATATAATACCTATTACATGAAGGGCTATTTAATTTGGATTGGTTACAAAAGAAGGGAAGCTAACTTCTACTTATTGTAGACATGGCACATTTTGGACACTTCCTTACCCAAGAGTGTAAATATATAACCAATGTAGGCCAAAAATATATATACCTAATTATTTTGGAGTCTTTGGTCTTGGTAGAAAAGTTCCCACCAACAATACCATCAATAAATTAGTCAAGTAGCTTGTCCACTTGGTATGATTTAACACATCTCAAGAGCATGCCTCCTATGTCTTTCTTAAAGAGCACTCCATCTATCAAGAGAGGGTATAGTTTTCAATATAAAGTGCCTCATTTTAGATCTATATAAACACATATGAATTGGCCTATTTTAAGGAATTTAAACACATCATTGGTCTAGCTAAGAGGAGTGTTACTTGTAGTTAAATGCTAACTATCATGGACTGCCAACACTTGGTCTTTGTCTTCTTTTACCTCTATTATAAGATGATCACATAAACATATACCTCTAATAATCTTTTTCAATCTCACCTCAAGGTCATATTATATACATTTTTTTACCCACATAACTCTCTTCTCACTTATATCTTTATTGAGTATGAACTCTTTGATGGTTGGGTGTACCACCATGACTATGACCTTGTTGTTTGACACCATGTGCCTAAACTTCTTCAATATTATCATCATAGTAAGTACATGATTCTGAAAAAAGGTATATATTTATTCATATCCCTCCAAATCCTAATTGAATAAGGTAATTGGTTTTTCTAGGCCTTCACTATTTTTTTGCATAAGCATGTAGAGATTGCATCTGATGTATAAAAAACATAAAAAAAAATTATTTGCTAAAATTAGGATTAAAGAGTGTTAGGGCTTGAGAGATAGACTCTTTTATGGCATAAAAAATCCTTTTACCTTCCTTTATCCATGTGAATTACTTGTGTTTCCTTATCATGTGAGTAAGAGGTTTGACCAACTCGACAAAGCCTGGGATAAATCTCCTTATGAAGTTGATATTCCCTAGGAATCTCTACAAACCTTTCTTATGCTTGGGTAGGGATAAGGAAAATATGGATTCAACTCTCTCAGGGTCTATATAAATATCATACTTTTACACTACATGACCTAAAACATTTCCCTCATGAATAACAAAAATGTATTTCTTAGAATTTAAGGGCACTTTAAATTGCCTACATTTGTCATAGACCAGTTTCAAGTGAGCCATGTGGTCTACTAGATCCTTTGAGAATATATTGATTTCATAAATGTATATTATCACAATTTCATTGATCAAACCCTTAAAGGTAACATCCTTTGCCTTTTGAAAATTTTCCCCTGCATTGAACAATCTAAAGGCATTTTCATGTATGCATAAGTGCCCCTCTTTGTAATGAAGGTAGTCTTATGTCTATCCTCCTCCTTGACCAAGATCTAATTATAAATGGAGTAGCCATCAAGTAAGTAAAAACATTAATAGCCTACAACCTTCTAAAGTATCTGATCTATAGAGGGTAGTGGGTAGTGGTCCCTCAAGGACACCTTGTTAAGGTCTCTAAAGTCAACACATAGGCATATTTATCCATTCTTCTTCCTCACAGGCACAAGGTTTTCTACCCATTAGGAATTTTTAATGGGGATTATTATTATGGACCCAATCAATTTGAACAAATCCCTTCTCATGAGATCTTCCACCTTAGGATTGACTGGCCTTTGTTTCTTTCTTACTAGTTTTGCATTACTTTCTAATTCTATGGTATGTTGGGTAATCTTGGTATCAAATCCCTTGAGATCATGGTACTCCCATGAAAAAACATATGCATACTCTTTTCATAAGTCAATGAAGGCATCTCTTTCTTCTATTATGTTTAATTTTCCCAACTTTAATAGTTTGTCCTTAAAAATGGTTACCCTCTCATAATGATCTTCCTAAGTTGAGATATGTACCATATATCTTCTCATCTGATCATCTTCATTAAAGATGATCTCTAATGTCACTAGTCCATTAGGAAACTCATTATACCTTATATACACTATCTAATCATCAAATTGATGTTAAAACTTACCTTTATTCTTATGGTATAATTCTACCTCTTGCTTAAGAAAGCATATTATCTACTCATCACTATCAAATACCTACCAACTTACCTCATTGTTAGGTATATATGGCCTACATATAACCTTGATTTAGGATTGTCTTTGAGACACCTTGAATCCATCTATAATATCATATTGGGCTCTAAAGTTTGAAATCCTATTTTCATGGTGATTATAATCTCTTGGTATAGACTTGATTTTAAATGTTAAGAAGTCATCTTTAAGGTCCCATACCTAGTTTGTTTAGGCCTTGAATAAATGGTTCTTAACTATACTAACACCATTTACTTACTAGACTACAAGCTCACTATCTCCTTTCACTTTTGGAAGTTTTATTCCTCTCCTAATTGATTCTTGTAGCCCATGTATAAGGGATTCATAATTAGTTGTGTTTGAATTTTAATTGAATTGAAACCTCACAACTAAGTACTAATTCTTCTTTGAAGGGGAAGCCAACATTACTCTAGCTCCACTACTATTGTTTGGCCTTGACCCATCAAAGAACAAGTTCCATATGCCATCATGTTCTTGAGTTGAGCTTGTTAGATTAAGAACAACATCCCCTTCCTCATCTATATAGTACACCCCTAAATTTTCCTCCTTAATGGTGTTATAAGGGTCAAATCCATGGTTATTAGCTACCATTCATCAAGGAACAAATATGAGATGCCTTCAAGATGAAAGGTTTGGAATATAGGTATCTAAATAGAACTTATAAATAGGTTTAGACATAATAGTGACCCTAGTTCCATATCTGATCCTATAAAATTTTATCACTAGTCCTCTAATTAAGTTGTTTAAACAAGTGAAGGGTTGACTAGTGTTGCTTATCCTACATAGTGTAGCCTTGGGAAGGGTGAACTCAGACAAGGTTCAAGGTGAAGGTTACTATCACGTAAATTATAGATTTTCATAATCATTAATTTTAGTTAAAATTCATAAATTTTATCATCTCAATATCATAAAATGTAATATTTAGTAACCCCCAATATTTGTATTAAAGTCCCTAAATAGGAATAGGGCAAAGTATGGGGGTAAATCAACAACCATGACATCATGAGTGATAGTGAAATTAGGGAAATATGCTAACATAATTTAGAATTATTTTAATACAACTACTATCTTGGTAGGAAAAACATCTAGATGCAAGACTTATTTCTCATTAGGCACATACTTGAGTTCTAGTTTGTCTGTTATAGCCTTAGGCATGATTAAGGTTTAGGCACCAAAATTTATCATATAAATATGGATAAGACAATATAATATTATGATTGGTAATTAAAATAGAGGTATATTAATAACCTTAGGGGCTTGAACTTGACTAAGCTAGCCATCATTGACATAAACTACACTTACCATGTGAGTTGTCTTGTTCATGAGAGAAATTTTGTTTCAAAATGTCTTTCTACCATGGAATGGATATATAATCCCATAGAGTAATGATAATTTTGTATTTCTTAATGTAGTCCACAATGTTGAATGGAGCATTGGTACTCTTGGGATATTTGGAAGTGGAAGCATATCTTGATACTTGAGTAAATTGAGGAATGAATGTTGTCTTATACTATTTCCATTGTGTCTAAGGTTTTTTTTGAGTTGGATAGTCTTAGTTCCTTTAATTTGAGTGGTAGGTTTCTAAGTGACTTGAGGTTGTGTGGGTGAGATCTTAAAATACCCTAAGCTATCATCTACCATTCTCCTTTTAGCCCTTGTATGGGTTATAATTGCATCATCTAAACTTTGTGCATTATGCCCCAAGTTTGCTACCACATGTTTAAAGGTATACTATCCCTCTTGGAAGTTTATAAAGGTAGTATTAGTAGTTTATTTGGTCTTATTCCCTTATTTTTGGCTTGGAACTTCTACGAGTACCATTACAATCATGTCACCATAGGGAATTAGAGGACCTTGTGGTGGTGGAGGCATAGTGTCATGCACTTGAAATGGAGGGGCCTACTACAACAAAGAGTCTAATATGTTTCTCCACTTGTTGACATCACAATATCATTTATTTTATCCCATGGAACAAACCATTAACCCTCTTATGAAATATTATTTTATGTGGGTACCAATGCTCCTGAGATACTTATAACATTTGGGTTTTAGCTATTGTATGGTCTAATTTGTGTGATCTAGCCTTAGGATTATTGATTTTGTGGGTAAGGGGGTATATTATAGAGATAATATAGATATGGATCTTGGTATGGGTTTTTATATGGTCTATAAAAGGTCTATATCTACCTCTCTAAGGCCACTAACTTGTTATTTTGTGATTTTAACAAACCTTCAATCTTTCCAAGCCTATCCACTTGGTTATCATTTGATTGTCCTTAATTACTGGGGATAGGAAATGGATAAATGGTGGGTGAATTAGGTTGGATTTCATAAAATATGGGAATTATGGGTCTTGGAGTCAATTTCCCTACTTATATCAAGGAATTTTATGCCCTTATAGAGATTTTAGAGGCCTCTGGTAATGTTGTCCCACCCATAGATTGTGTCATTACTATAAAATCTAAATTCAAGGCCCTTAGATAATATAAAAAATTAATAATTAGGTTTTTAATTTATGATAATGGGGATTCTATCCCAATACTTTTAAAAACTATAGTTTAAATCAACCATAAGTTCTTGGGGTGCCCTCTTGATTGAGGTGAGTTACTTGACTAGTGATGCATGGTCACCTTTATCATCAAAATGATTTCAAAGGAACTCAAAAAACTCATCCCAAGTATTAATTGAGGTATTATTCATAAATATATACCATTTAAGGGCTTTGCCTCTCAAATGAGTTGCTAAGAGTCTCATGGCTATATTCTCCTAGGTGATGTTGTGTAATGAACATAGGTTTACAATGTCAGCTATGTGTTCCATAGAAGTGGTGGACTTTTATCCTGTGAAATATGGATAAATATTTAAGGATATATCTATAATATCATGATATTGGTTGATATTAAGAGGGATTCTACAATTGAAGGTTACAAAGGCTTATAATTTAGGCCTTGTCATTGGGGTTGGTGGACTAGTAATAGGTTATGTATGGACAGAACTAGAAAAATTAGGAGACTTGGGAAAATTTGGGGGGGGGGGGGGGGTGTAATGTTTGGATTATAAATAGGAACCCTATTTATCCTTACTATATCTAATTGTAATTTAACAAACTGAATCTATTTACTTTTTGAAATTGACCTAGTAGAAACTTAGTGCATGAAATTGCCTTCCAATATATTATTTATTGCCTTTAGGCTTCCATATGTCCTCCCACATGTCAATATTGTTAAATAAAGTCTAAAAATCCCTTGATTTTTGGTCCTACCAGGTGTGCCAAAACTGTTGGAGGTTCTAGGTTATACCCTAGCTAAGGAAAAGAGTATTCATGTCCAAACCTCAAACCTAGCCCAACATGGGAGTGACCTTAGACTATGGGTTACCTAATATAAAAGTCAAAACTCTATAATTTATTTGGATATATACCCTAATTTCAAAATCATATGCTCTCTAAGATCTAAACTTATTACAAGGAAAAGGGAAAGAGATGTGAAAACTAAAGCAAGGACCTACTCTAAGTGGTGATGCACTAATTGATGAAGGATCCACTCTTAACCATTCCCTTTGAATATTAATAATTAACCTAATGAAGATAATTATTGATTATTATTATTGATGGTGTTATATTATGAGTATTTTTTATGGAGGTTGGATAGGATTTTAGAGCTTGAAGGGCAAAAGGCATAGGTTTGATCAAGACATAATAAAATCATGACACTTATAGAAATATTCTACTTGCTAACACTTCATACAACCTATAATTAACTCAAAAATAAATTTATGTGCATTAAAGGACCTAAAAATGACCACATAATGCATACATTTTACAAATCAAACTCTCAAGTAGGAACACTATCCTTCCACAAGAATCTGCAAATGTTTTTTATCGATTCAATAAAATAACAAGGTAATTTTGGTAGATATTTACTACACCCAACCAAATGATGAAAAAACAAGAGATAATTTTTTTATTTAATATATAATTTAGAAGAGAAGAGAGATAAATCTAGGCATGGGAGAGGCCATGAATGAGGCTAATGTGGAATTTAGTAGTTATATCAAGCCTACTTTCTTCCTCAAGCATTGGCATACCATCAATGAGTCCATTTTAGTGTTTTGTAGCATATAACTCCTTCAATTATATTTATTAATGCCTTGACCATTCCTAAAATATATCCAAATTCCCTCCATTATTAGTTATTCAATGTACATAGGGTATAGATGGGTCTCCAAGAGGCATTATGTAGCCTCACTTTAATGTACATGAGGAATGATCTTTGAAACTAACTTTAACATACAATAATTGCCTCCATTTTGGTGTGTGATCACATAGATAATAGTTACCATGCTTGGAGATGGTCAATCAATGCTCTCATTCCACCCTTTGCTTACTAGACTCTTCTATTTGCAAGATAACTATGTTGGTTTGCTTGTTCTTCAACCTAGTGATCATATCTACTATTTAAATGATAAAATAGTTAAACTTAGGATCCTAATTAATTTTATAAAATAGAGACCATCCATGGATAACCTCTTGTGTATTGTAATTGATATCCTTTAATATTTATTTATCTATAACACATATACTCTTGTATAATTAGGCCAAATGGATTGCCTCATAAACTGGTAGTTTAGATGGGGATAGTAAGGACAATTTCAATAAATTATATGAGCCATATTAGCCTTTAATGAGTATAAAAAGTCCTAATATTTCCCTTTCCATGAATTATAACTTTTCCTTAGGCTCTGGAATATAATCTATCTAAAACATTATAAATTTACCTCTTTAAGATATATATGTATAATTTTATACCATCCAAAGCCATGGACATGAACTCCTCTAAGTTTCCAAACATGATCCAAGTGTTAAACAAGTCACTTCTAATTATATTAGTACATATTTCCATAAACCTCTCTAAATGGGTCATTGTTAGGGTTTAATGGAGGTTTAGGGGTGTTTGGGAGTATTAGGCATTGTCCATAGAGATCAAATCTTATATCTCTAAACTAGTTGAACTAATTTCAATCTAATAGGCCCTCTCACATTCCATGAATATTTAGACTCCCCATGCATAATATTCAAGTTATGATGAGCACTTTAATTTGTCTTTTATGTGAGGAACATGCCTCTTTAGTGACTTTTATGTGTCTATAGTTGGAATGGCCTACTTTAGTGGCTTCTATAAGGGTATAAAATATCAATAGGTATTTTAAATAATGTAATAGCCTTCCTCAAGAAGACTCAAAACATTTTAACTCCTCAAACTATACTCTACTTCACCTTTTCATGACATAGTGATCATGGAGGCCATGGATTGGGTTATATATAGACTTGAGTCATGAACCTTGGCTTAAATGTGAATGTTTTATGGTATTATTGCATCATCCCCAACTTTAATGTTATCGTAGGGACCTATAGAAGGTCATAAAATTGTTTTGATCAAGATTTTTAACCCTCTTTAAGTGCATATAGCCATGGATTCCAATAATTTCACCTTTATTCCTATTTAACCAAACATGGATGTTAACATAGAGGCTATTAGAGGGCTTAAATGGATGCTTTAAGACTCATTATCCCTCTTTAACTTCATTTTGCACATAAACATTCTCAGTATCCTTACTTTTGATCTCAATCACTTTTATGTCTATTTTGTACAACTTTACCCATGTATGTGCCAACTAATGGGTCAATGTGATGTTCATAAGATATCAAGAGACCTTTAAAGTCATTTCATGATAGAATTATTTTTGGATGGTTTTGAGTTCAATATCTACCATTGGGTCATTTCTAGGTTTTGCTCAAGGTTTGAGATGTTCACCATCTTATTGATTATACATAGATCATAGACATCCAAACCTAGAAAAAATTCCATGGGTTTTTTTAGCATTGACCTCCTCATCTTTCATGAATGGGCCAGGTTTCCATGTAGAGGGTATTTAGAGATATGAGCATTAGAAGATAGGTTAGGGTTATTTATAGGTAGTTATGAGTGCTTATTTTATTAGAATTCATTCATAGAGCCTAGCCCAAAACTACCAATAAATATTCCATGGATATTTATTAAATAGGGATATTTAAACCTCCTAAGGATCTAGAGCCCTAAACATGAATGTGGTAAAGTAAGTTAGCATGTGAATACGGTCCTCAAATTGCCTATGCATAGATGGACTGGTTCGAGTTGGGTTTTAGAAAACTTGAATCAAAATTTTCACCTCTTAGTACTTGAGACCTTATTTATAGGTTTAATAAATCCTCACACACCTTACCTTGTCCATTAAACTAGTCAAAACAACTTGGAGGAATCTCAAGATGGTAACAGGGCCTATATGCAAGCCTAGATGATTGCCTATGTTAGCCCATCTCTAAGGATATTGAGTGAAAATATAGGTATTATATATTTGGAGTGGGTTTGGGAACCATTAAACATCATTATTTACTAAATAAAAACCTTCTAGTGTGTTCCATACTATCTATAGACCTTATGTAACATGGGTACACCTTTATCTCACTGAGTGGCTGTAATAGACAAACTTTAGTCTAAGATAAAATATTGGGTATACCCACTATTTTTCTCACCCAAGTAAACATATGAATCAATTTAATAGATCATGGTGACCATTTTTACCATTTTTTGGGGATTTTATATACTTTTAAGGGTCCCAAATCACCATTTTGGCCAAAACTAGCTCTAAACTACCTGTTAACAATATACTCATGCATGCAAATTCTGAATATGGCCTATAACATTGATTTTATAGTTGTTTATGACCATGGGGGTTATTATAATTTGATCAAGGTAATAATCATACCTATTTTATAGTTTTACAACACCACTTTCTTACATACGCTATCCTTTACTCTGACTTAAGTCTCATATTTACACATGCCTATGTGGTCTCATGATTATGTAGGTGTCATTATGTCTCCTCAGTGGTAGTGACCATAAATTTTGAATTATTAAAAATTTTAAAATTTATCCCCTTTGTATGTACATTTCCTCTTATCTTATATAATATGAAAACACTAACATATACTAGTGATGTCACATGTAACCCTCTGTCAGGATGACTATCTGCAAGGCTCTATTACCAAGCTTGTATAGGATGACGATGAGTTGCATGGTGCTTGAAATTCATGGCACGAGAAGCCCATATAACCATTTACTAATTTAGGATGAACACTCCTTAATAATCATACCAATATTCATTCCTTAGATGGTCCATATATTGTCTCTTGGGACCCTACTATAGTAGCCCTAAAATTTGGTTGTAGGTACACATTTTCACTCTCAATATTTTATATGGCTATATGGGCCAAACATTTTGTGGTTTCACTTCTTCTAATGAATCCAATGGAGGGTGGAGGTTTTGTGACATTGTTAAACCTTGGGAGGATGGATGGATGAATGGAGGAGGATGTTAGTGGAGAGATATGAAGTATAAGGCATGAAAATAGGGGTAACATAATGAAAAAGGTAGTGAAAACATAGTGAGACCATAAGAGCATGAAAATTACATGGAATGAAGGGAAAGACTTATATTAATACCAATACATATGAACCTTGTAGGCCTTCATAAATATACCTAAGGAAATATGTAATTTTTGGGTAGATATGTAGTGTATAGAGTCCTAAAATGAAACCTATGACACTCAAAAAAACCTTAACTTTCATAAAAAGAACATTAAGCTCTAATAAAAGGTGAATGAGTGAACTTGTAAACATAGAAGGTGGTTTGTAGGCCTATGAGGCCACCATGAGGGTTGGGAATGTTTTTTTATATCTATTATGACCCTTCATTATCAATTCAACATCTTTTTTCATGTCTTTAGATTACATTGGATCTCTATAAGGTACCATTGATTCACATATACATAGTTTCTCATACAATGGTTTTTAAATGTGCACAAGCCACTCTCTTTAAGGTATTCTGAGGTAAAAAAGGAGTTACTTAAATTTATATCTAAGAAATAAGGTATTGGAAGCATTTAAACACCCTTGAAAACTCTTCAACCATGTCTAAAACCCATGATGAAGGCATCAAACCTCTATCCTTTGCACAAACTCATCTGTATGTCACACATAAGAACCAGTCTTGGATATTTTCAAGTTATATAAGCTTACATGTGTGATTAAAGTGATGAGAATTCCATAGAAGGACCATTTAAGACTTAAATAAGTAAGATCCATGATTGATTTGAATAGACATTAAAAATCTTTAAAAACCATTCATTTTAACTGGGCCTATGTAGATGAGAAGGGAATAGGGACATATTAACTTCTTAAGTAAGTTTCATAAAGTATAGGAGGCCAATCCCAAAATAAATGCCCATGGATGGAATTTTCCTGAGTCTACTTTCTATGGCTATAATCTTGGGCCCCCACTCTCTCTCCCCTATATAGTATGAGTAGAAACCTAACAAAATCCCTGAGTCTAAAAATGAGGTCAAAGGAGAGATGGAATGGTTTTGGGCTCCTAATACACTAAAAATCATTTATCTCTTCACCATATGATATCTCTGACCTCCCTCTATAAAATCATGCCTCTGACTGAGTTGGTTTGTATAATATAGATATGTACTACTGAAGAAGCTCCTATAAGCTATCATTTTTCCTATAAATCCTCCTTATTTCAAACCTAAAACACTACTATAAGTATTTATGGAGGTAAAATATGGGGAATACAACACTTTTAACTTAGTGGTATGAACTAAGGGAGTTAAAGATTCATAACTTAGCATATGTGGGCCCCTTGTGGGAGGAATTAGCATTCAATATTGTGTTAGTGGATCTAAATGAGGCAAGAAACCATTTAATGATGGCTTGAGGAAGCTAATGAGGTCCACTAGAGGCATGTGGGGTGGTTTAATGGTCAATTAAAGACATAAATTGAATCTCATTGTGACTAAAACCATTGACCTTACTCATATATATGACCTTAAAAGGAGATATATCAATTAAATTGCCATGTTAATGCATATAAAAGACCTTCATGATAAATATAACCTCAATTTAACCTTATAAGATGTTGTATGATGTTTATGAAAATATTTAAAGGAGCATACCTCTAATTATTAGGCTAAAACCAAGGTACTTATTACCTCTATCAAACTACCTCCTTAGTTTATCTTCACCATTGCATTTTTTACATGTTGAGAAACCTTAAAAGTGATAAAGGGTCTTCTAGGCATGATTGACCATCAAAATCACACTCATCTCAAACTTTATAGGAGATACAAAGGTACATAAGGACTATCAAGGCAAAGTTATGACTTGATAAAATAGTGAACTAACTAAACAACCCTCTCAACTCATGATATAATTGACAACCATAATACTAAATATGGATCATGACTCAAGGAATAATGTTTATTCCTTTATAGTTATATGACTATAAATTAGTCAACAATACCTTTATATCCCAAGGAAATCATTGCTGATTTTTTGTATCATTTGCTAAATGACATCTAACTCATTAGTGGTGTTCTTCTGAAGTGTGGTTTGGGTATTGTTATCTATTGACAATGTTACCTAGTGTTGTAATTGAGGGATAAATTCATGTCTCCCTATGTTAAGGGAACCTAATTATTGGTTTGAAGTGGGATGACCCAACATGATTCTATGTGTTACAAGGATCAGTTGAAGCATCAAGTCATTCTAATTAACTTTGGGAAAGAATCTCAATGTGGGCATCTATGGTAGCACATTAAGAGTGGGGGTCATCATGTGGCCTTGAGTATTTAATTTCCTATCTACTTTGATGTTCCCTACATAATCCAAGAATAATTTACTATTATTGTCTCTCTCAAAAACATGATTATTCAAGGGTCTATCACATATTTATACATTTCAATAATCAAGGTTAGGATGATAAATCATACTGACCCATCTATACATATTTTGAAACATAATATTGAAGATCCTAATAGGATCATTGAGCTCCATTTTTATATTAAAAAAATTATACCATAGGATGCTAGGGTCTATTACTTTCTTGAATTGGGCAAGGAAAGCAGTACTAAAATGGTCCCAACTTAGGACAAAGTCTTCAAGAAGGTTGATGAACCAATCATATGTTAATTAAATTAGATTAAAGAGGAAAATTGTGCATTTTAAATCCTCATGTTTTAAATTTATAAGTCTCAAGGTAGTTTTATAGGAATTTATGTGCTCTACTGTGGTTCATCCCATGCCTAGGATTCCTAAGTAAATCATGGACAACTCTTAGGACATTAATGGAAAATCTAGTTAACTAGGCCATATTAGGATAAGAATTTGGGAGAGGTTATAGGTATAAACTAATTGGAATCATAGTAGGTCTATGTTGGTCAAGCCTGGGTTTTTTATGGAAAAGTAGGGGAAATTACCAATTGGTCGTGGTAGGCTCTAGCCTTGTAATAGGTAAACTAGTCTCTAAGATGTTTCACAATAAAATAGTGGTTAGTACATTACTATAAATAATCCTAATATTAATACACAAATAATTTTGATACACCCATAAAAATAATGACAAGCCTAAAACATTCTAATCATCCTTCCTTCTAGTGCTAGTTGTTTTTCATTTAAAACTATGGTTCATGAAATACCCATGAGATTGGGTATTCCCTAAAATGGAAGATGGGTATAAATATGTAATTTCATCCTCCATTTTAGGACTAATCTAGAATCATCCTAGGGCACAAATATAGGTATTTGACTTCACAAATGGAATCTACATGAATAGTCTCCAAGAGATGTAACATTACCACTAAAAGTTCAATATGAAGTTTTTACACATAGATAAAATTATCAAAATATTATTATGGTAGTTCATGTATTATTATTATTTATTTATAAATACAAGGGGAGAGGGTATTTCAATATTAGAAAATAAACACAAAAAGAGAGGGGAGAGTAAGGTAAAAAAGAGAGCCTTGAAGTCTAAAATTAACTCAATGCATTCACCATTGAACCAAGTGACCTTACCATAGTTATAACATTGTAGACTAAGTTTCACTAAATGTTTTCCTCCAATAACACATAGTGGTAAGATTCTAAGGAAACATAAGAGTATGCCTCAAATATGATCCCTCACTAGATATAAGTACTAGGAGTTTATAGTAAACTACACATAAACACCCAATAATAATTTATAGATTAACACATAAATTAATAATAATATAGACAAAAAATGAGATATCTCACATAGTGATTATATATATAAGCACAACATAACCATAACACAAATGAAGTAGTAAAGTGTTAATCCAATTAATCTATCACTAACAATCATTCAGAATGGAGATGAAAGATAATTGAGACATAAAATAAATACTTTATAAAAATAGGAATTATATTCATTAAAAAGTATGTATTTTTACAATAATCAATCTTGGCTAACTGTAGAGTCCAAAGAGATGAAGGAAAAAGTAGGTGAAATCATGGCTATAATTAGAAACACATTAGATCAAGTTTTTGTCAACCCTATATTATAATATGGCTTTGTCTTATATATATGAGGATGGGATTCACTTTTAAATAGTGTGAGATTCCCATCTTGGACCATGATGGACACTCATAATAGTTACAACCATAATTCAAAATTCAAAAACAACAAAATACCCTCAACACCACAACAATATTTATGGGGGACCTAGTTGATACACAGAGGTGGTTATGAAGGTTTGAATCCCAAATAATTTGATCTCACATCCCTATCTTCCAAGGTTGCTGCTATGAGGTCAAATTCCTTATCCATCTTAATTAGGTTCATTGAGGGCTCCCTAAATATCACCTCAGCTTGAGTCAACATCCTTTGGTAGACCTAGAAGAGAGCTTCCATTGACACCTAGAACCCAAATACCTAGTTGATGTTTTTCATGAATTGTTTTAATAACTCCATAACCACTTGATTTCATTCCTTGTTTACTTTTGTGACCTTATCTATCATGATATGGTCAAATTGACATAGGTAGACTCAAAAATCTCCCTTTTTTGTAAGGGTACCATCAAAGTGGAATAACACCAAGATATTGACCTCTTTAAAAGAGTTCAATATCTTATTCTTACCCTCTTACAAGGGCCTAGTTATAGTATGATCCATAGCCAACCATTCTTCTATAGTAACTTCATATTCCTTATGTATGTCTGATATAACCCCAAGTCTAAGGTTAGAATTATTTTTAATTCTAGGAACATTCATTTTTTAATCACCACCAGTAGTTTCCTACACTTTCTATCTCTAAAATCCTCTCTAAGTAATCCTGAGTTTGCTGGATAATCACATTGGTCTCATCTAGAGTCTCCACTAAATTCCTTAGAAATGAGAAGAGTAATAAAATGGTGTCCTTGACCCACCCAATCAACTTGATGAGGAAGGATCTCTTCACATGGTGCTCTAAGGTCTAAACCTATATTTTTATGTCCTCAAGGAGCTTCTTTGACATATCATGAGTTACTTGGATAATGGAGAGTGGATCCTTAGCCTTCCTTTCTTCCCAATGGAAGTCCTCACTTCACATTAGTGAGGGAGAATAGATCCTTATGGGTATTTAAAACCATTGGGTTCCCTTCTTAGATAGGATGCCTATTTTATATTCCTCTTCATGATCCCCAAAGTTTGATCAAAGATCCACTATATGTCTAGGTCACCCTAAATGGTCATCTTTGGCACTTACAACCTTGAGACTATTCCTCAGGTTGTAAGAGGTGTAGGATGGGTTGCTAAGATGGAGGTCAAGGGCAGAGGATGAGGCAAATGGGAAATGGATGAATTTGAAGGGGTGAATAAGGAAATTAATGAAGTTAGAGGGGGAAATGCAGTGAAAGGAGGAAAGACAAAAGGGGAGAACCATAATAACATATGTGCTCACTAGTACTCCTTGGTTATGCCTACTTAAGGGGAAATTACTTCAAGGAAAGGGGAGTTAAACAAAAAGGAAGAGATTAGTTGGTTGAATATAAATCCTTGGGTGCTAAGGGTAATGGAAAGAGGGGGCTAGGGAGAAATGCATTATCGTGTTGTGGCTGGGGACAAAAGAACCATTGAGGATGGTATAGGAGATTAGATTAGAGTAGAGGGCCTTCAACTAAAGCCAGAGTGTAATTTTTCTTCTAATTTTCCTTGTGCCTCTTATTTAGGTTAGCTTTAAATGTTATGGTGGAAGGACTAAACATAATAAAAAGAGCCATAGGGCCTAATGGTGAAGGGATTAGAATTACCAAGGGAGGCACTAAGACAATTAAAGGGGGTACCAGGATAATTCTTACCATTAGAGGTACACTCCTAATATTTATATCCATGATTAGTGATGAATATGTACCTAACATTACATGGAATTAAGGTAAGCCTAAAGAAGGCACTAGGAAGGTTCTAGGTTTTGGAATAGATGGGTTAGAGGGGAATGAAGAGGTAAGGTTGCTCAGGAGGACCAAGGCCAAAGTTATTATTGACCAAATTTGGTCTATATACCAAAAAGGTTCCTAGTCCAAGATTTTAGTGGAAGGAGCAGGATCCTGATTGAAGAGTGTTCAAATGATTCAATATGAGTAGGCTTCATCATGAAACTAGGTAGATCAATGTCATGGAATAGGTCTACATAAGATTCAAATTTTCATAGTTCTTTTAGGCCTTCAAGTATCAGGGAATATTTTAAGTACAAGTTCAAGTAAAAGATAAGTAAAAAACCTTTTTAGGCTAAGTCTTCACTATGAATTTTTTCAAACTTTTTATTTGACTAAGTGTTCATTTTTTTAAGGAAATTCTTTCAGGGTTTTATTTTGTTATGATAAATTCTTTTAGACCAATTTTGGCTAAGTGTTGAATTCTTTCGAATAAATTATTCAAGACAAAGTTTCTAAAGGCATGGATTCTTTTGGATAAATTTTTTGAATTAAAATGAATACTTATTCATTTTATTGAAATTGTTCTATAATAATTTTTCCAAAGACCTAATTCTCTCAGACATTTTGTTCGTAGTAAAAAGCCTAAGGGTCATTTCTTTTGGAAAAATTATCCTTAAAATTTTCTGGAAGGGTCATCCTATAGGAAATGGTCCTATAAAATTTTCCCAAAGGGTATTTTCTTCAGACAAATAGTGTCACATACAAAGCCTAAAGGATCTTTCTGCAATAATGTGCTCTATACAATATTATTGAAGGGTCATTTCTCAGGAAAATGGTTGAGTTCAAGGTTTTTGAAAGGTCTTTTTTCAAGGAAGGTGCCCCAAAATAAATGGTCAAGTTTAAAAAGGTTTGAAGGAAATATCTCATGAAATTTGTGATCTAGATAGTTGTGCAAACATAAATTTTAGGCTATAATAAATACCTATTTGAATTTAAAAAGTCTAGGATGGCCCCGTAAGTGTCAAATTCAAGCATAGAAAATGACAATTGATTTTCAAACATGTAGTGACAATCACACATAGGTCAAATAAATTCACATAGATGTTAAATTTCAAGACATGAAAAATAGTGGTTTATAATGAAATGGGTTTAAGATCGATGATCTGTGTTCAATATGAGCAAAGATATAGTGACATGCATGACGTCAAGAAGTCAATAAGATGTTTGCATGAATGTTAAATTCAGGCCATGATAAGTAATCATTTGAGTTCAAAATATCCATGGGAGCCCTCATAATTAAACATGAGATCTAACTATCCACATTAGAGTCAATTAGGTCAACAAGTCCCTAGGTTCCTTTAAAGATATACAAGTTGGACAAGATCGAATGGTGTGGGTTCATCAAGCCAAGATCCAATAGTATGCATTCACTAACAAAAAGATGAGTCCAAGATAAATCAATGATCAGCATTTAATCATACCAATGATCTAATAGAATATAATAACTGATAAGAAAGTGGAACCAGGTAGATCTATGGTGCAAGTGAGATTATACATCTTGATTTGATGGTATGTGATCAAGTCAACATGTCAAAGGGATCTTCTAGCAAGAAATCAAGGACTTGTATGCATTTATATAGAAAATATCTAATGGTGTGAGTAGGTTCAATAAGTCAAAAAAATATATAGGAATAATAAGAATAAAGATAGTTAGTCATAATGAAATGGGCTGAGTTAGTTTTTGATGGCTAATCAAATAAAGGTGAACCCAGACATTTTTTATGGAAGTTGATGGGTCAATTTTTGACTCATATATGTAAATGCAAAAGAACTAAAGCTTAGATATAATATAGATGGAATTTGTGAGACCAAACATTGCCACCAAATCTCCATATAGTTAAAATAGGTCATTTGGACCTAAAATAAAGACCATTAATTTCAAAGCAAGGTCAAATAATATGCAAGTTTTCTATGAATGTTGTGACTATATGAAAAGCAATGATCTGAGATTGGTTTTCCATATATAGAATAGACCCAAGTTTGAGTTGGAATAAATATAGATGTAAATGTGATCATAGGGATACATGTCTTAACTATCATTAGGGTCACTTTTTAATGAGCAGATACATTTGTCCACCCAAAGCAGATGTGGCATAATTCTACCAATTCTAAGACATGATTCTTATCAGCAAATCATTAGATGATATCATGGAGTTCTAAAAAGAGATCAAGTGGATGGATAAGGATAATGAGCATTTAATTCTTTTATAGAATTTATTATTTATTGATAATACCATGACTCAGCATCCTCAAGAATGATAATCCATCGAAAGTGGTTGGGCATTTTTCAATGCAAACCTCTCTCTCTTTCTCTTTTCTACAAATATAGGATTATAGGCCTTAAAATGGATCCTTATTTTTTGGTATGACTAGACTCTACCAAAATTTATACTATGACACCTTTTTTATGTATTAAAGACTAAATTTCATCCTTTTCTAAGCTAGAATAAAGTGTGTTCCATGAATTCATGCACCGTGGTTAAGTGAATGTATGTTCCTTGCTTGTGTTTAAGTTTTCCTCACCTTTAGGAAGTGTTTAGTAGTTCTTAAAGTTCATTATAAGTGTAATTTATAGTTTATTTTTTGGATTAAAAGTGGATATTTGTTCTCTCTTACTAATTTGATAACTGATTAATGCCTTATTTTGAAATATTTATGTGAGATTGATATTATTTGGTCTTGAAAGTGTCTCATAGTGTATATTGTGTGATTTTGAGTGATGAAATAATTAGTGCATCACCTCTTTTACATTTTTTATAAGTTATTATCAAAATCTCTTTCCCTTTTCCAAGTAAGTGCTAGTTTAGGTTTAGTATAGGTGATAGATCCAGAAGGAATCTAGAATTTTCCAAAGGTCTAATCCATTATTAGGATACCCACATCCTAGGGTCAATTCCATGTTGGACTAGATTTAAGTAGGAATATCTAAACAATCCCCTCCTTAGTTAGGGTGAAAATATAGAATACCAATAGTTTTGGCATGCCTGATGGGACCCAATTTCTTTGGTATAATTGAAGATTGAAGATTGAGAAGAAATAATTACAAAATCAAGAGAGATGTACCATAATCAAAAGTTGAATATCCTTCAAGCTGTATATCTCATAGCATCTTCTAGATAGTGCTTTCATGCCAAAGGTCACAACAAGATCATCAATAAAAGGTACTCCTTTTGAACATATTTAATTGCCTTTTACTTCTTATAAAAGATCAAGATTCAATAGTATAAGACCCTATCCTCTAAAGTAACATTAAACTTCTATTAATTCTATTGTTTTAGTCCAATATATTGTCCCCATAAGACAAATCCCTTTTTCCCAAATGGTTACCAATAATCAAGTGTTTATTTCATTTACTAGATGTAGACCCTTGAATTTAGCCCAATATGATGACATTCCTATTTCTACCCTAAAAAGTATCCATTTATTCTTTGGAGAATGGGATAAAACTATTATTATTGAGCATATCCAAGATGTTTCCAATCTATGTTTTATTCATAATGTTACTCAAGATAATGTGGCTATCAGATTACTTATTGCTTCCTTCAAAATAAAAACATTATAATGGTATAGGAACCTTCTTGATCTCCATTTCTATTTAGGATGAGTTAGGTGTAGCCTTAGTTAATAAATTTAAATAAAATTTGAATCATCTATCTTTGGTTTAACAATTGACTACCATAAAAAGGTACCCCCATGAATTCATGTATGATTTTAACCTCAGATTTAAAAAGGCATGGACTATGATCCTTGTATTAGTTATACCATCCCTAGAGTATATATTTTTGTACTATCTTAAGGCCCTTAATTCTGATATAAGTGGCATGATATAGTTTATGGGTGGTAATACCTTTCTAAATACCTATGAAATTGTTATCAGGGAAGAAAATAGATTAATACAAGCTGGTAAGCTTGCTTCAAGCCATCAAATTCCCTTTTTTCCAAAATTTCAACATGTTCCTCCTCCTCAAGTTCCCTATATTTCATTTATAGCTCTTATTCCATCTTTAAAAGTCCAAGTTATAGCCCCTCCTAATAAATATAGTGATATTGGTGATTTGAAAAGCATGTTACAAGATTTTGGAAATGAAATTATTTAACTCAAGATACATTAGTACCAAGGTAGACCTTATTTACAGCAAAAATATAATACTTATTAGTATTTCAATAACCAAAGAACTCCTTATCAAGGTTTCAATGACAATAGCCAACCTTATCAAAATCAAGAGTCACAACCCAAACTAAGCCATATTATGCCCTTGATCCCAATGTACCTTCTAGTTTAACATCTATTATTCCCTAAAATAACTTAATGAAAGATCTAGATTGGCATCTTTCCAATCCAAATGACACTCAAAATCCAGACTTGGTATCAAAAGATATTACTATACCATAAATGACATAAGAAGAGTTCTCTCTTCAAGGTGGTCAATATTAAGATATGAGTATGATAGTCCAAGGAAAATCTCAACAAGTTATAGGGTAGCCTAATGATATCAATGTTAATTGGCAATTGGATGATCATATTACATTCAACTAAGTTGGTGAAACTAACAACACAAATGGTCAAGTGGCAGCTATGACTAGAGATAAAAGAAGAGTAATTGAAAAGGATAAATATGTGAGAAATATTTATAGTGTTCCTAATTTTTTTTCAAAGAGTATCAAGGATCAATTTATTATTCCTACAGTATAGAATATTTAGAATACAAAGATAGTGACGATTCTCCAAATGCCTCTAACTAGAGAATAACTAGTGGCTCCAAAGTTACAACCAAAAGTTAGTGGGCCATCTTTTAGCATAATAGATCAGATGAATAAATAAAATATTAATATTATCATGTGGTATTTTATTGTCATTCTAGTGCAAAAATATATACTTATTCAAGAGCTCTTAGATCTTAAGGTATCTAGAGAACCAACTGAGAAACAAGGTGTTGTATTGGCCAATTCAGAATAGCAAATCAAGCAACCTAATGAGTAGATACATAACATGAAAAATATGGAAAAAAAAATGTAAATTAAAATAAAACCCATCCTTTTTTATCTCTCTTTGATATTAGGTGATTTTTTGGTCCATAATTATATCGGAGAAGTGGAGCTAGTAGCACTGTCATGCCCAAACAAATTGTAGACAAGCTTTGTCTTATCTGAGTCAAATACAAAAGGAGTATTATAGCTATATGGGTCAAAAATTAATATATTAGACATAATTAAATATATAAAACTGACATTACATGCTTTCCCCAATGCTATTATTCAACAAGATGTGGTTGTAGTGGACTTGCCTCCCTATTTTGCCATGTGCTTGTCAAGAGACTTTACTTCAAAAATTGGAGGATAATTTATAGTTAATTTGAATTATTTAATTTTAAAAACCAAGTATGGTACTAAGTTAAAAATAAATTCTAAACCTATTTTAATATTTCATTTGGATCCATATATGCCAATCATGGTGAACACTAATTGTGTTATCTTAGATAAGGTACTAGAAAATAATGAGGTGGAAACTAAATCACCTCTGGATGGAGTCCTAGATATTTTCCTTGATTAATGGGACTCTAATTTCATGGAGATTATCCCTAAAATATAATTGAATAATAAGGACTTGGTATCTATTATCATCATGAAAATGATGCACCAATTCCAATTTTGATGAAAGATGATCAACCTAGTGATGTACTATGGCAACTATATTTTGATGGATCTATGAATAAACATGTTACTATAGATGGAATGATGTTAATTTATCCAAACAATCAAATTTATTTATTTTCTCTCAATTTTCCATTTGGTTATTCCAATAATTTTACTAAATATGAAACACTAGTGAATGGTTTGTAATGGGAAAGAAATATGAAGGTCAATTCCTTACAAGTTTTTAGAGATAGTGAACTAGTAGTTCACAAATAAAGGGACTTAATATATGCAAGAACCCACTAATTAGGTATTATAAGAATAGATTATGGAACCTAGTTGAATAATTTCAATCCTTCGATATTTAGGCCATATCAAGTAATAAGAACAAGCATGCAGACAAGTTGGCTACTATTGGCTCATAATTCAGTATCCCATATGGCATAAGAAATGAAATAGTTCAATCACACATCTAGGTGGTTATGAGACCTTTTGTCCTAGATAACCATGACAATTGGAAATTATTTGAATATGATAGTTATATTGTAATATTATTACAATAAGAAGATGAATTATCCCTAATGAACCAAGATAAACATTTATAATAGTATAATGATGAGATTATGCAATTAAAGACAAACAAGTTGCCTAAAGGGTTGGTCACCCTTGAAAATATATTTAGTAGAGATGATGAATTGAGAAAATAAAAGTTTTATTTATCAACCAAGGAGGAACATTATGAAAATCTATAGGTTTCCATTGGCAAGATTTTAAAATTGGGCAAAGTTTGAACATCTTTAGAGAAAGAAGTTTTTATTAAGTTTTGTTCAAATTTTGTAGATTTCTTTACAAAACAGTATAGTGAACATGAAGGATTTGATCCAAGTCTAGATCAACATACCATTGAGTTAGAAGATGAGACTAGGTTAGTCAGACAAAGGCAAAGGCTAATTAACCCAAAGCTTGAACCTTTGATGAGAGCTAAGCTACACAAGCTCATTGAATTAGCTATAATATTTCCAATTAAGCACTCGACTTGGGTGGAAAACCTTGTTCTATTATGGAAAAATAATGGTGAAATAAAGCTATGTGTTGAATTTTATGACTTAAACAAGGCATCTATTAAAGACCACTATCTATTTCAATTAATGGAGTAGATTTTATAGTTAGTGGTAGGTTCATAAAGGTTCTCTTTATTAGATGGATATAGTGGATATAATTATATTTTGGTCAAAGAGGAAGACCAGTTCAAAACAACCTTCACCACAAAGTGGGGGACATTTGAATACATAAAGATGACTTTTGGTTTATCTAATGTTGGAGCCACTTTTTAGAAGGCTATGGACATCGCATTTTAGGATCTCAATAATTTTATTCTTGTCTATTTGGATGACATAATAGTATTCTCTAATAGCACATATGAGCATATGATTCACCTCAAATAAGTTTTTGAAAGGTGAAGGGAATTTGGATTGTCTTTGAATCTAAAAAAGTGTGTTTTCTCTATTTATGAAGGTAGGCTAGTGTGTTTTCTTCTTGGACATGTCATTTCAAAAAATGGTACAAGAATAGATCATGATAGGATAGTGTCAATTCTTGCACTTTCATTGCCTAAGAGTAAGAAAGCCTTGCAAAGATTTTTAGGCAAAATCAATTTCATAAGGAGATACATCTTAAATTTTTCTAATTTAGCTAGGCCACTCATATCCATGTTAAATAAGGGTTATAATTTCACTTGTTCTAAAGGAGTACTAAGTTTTGAAGAGATCATGGCATCTCAAATTGAAATCAACTCTATAGGATGACAATATTACCTATAAGAGGTCAATTGCCAATTCTTCATACAAGCTAGTATATAGTAAGGAAGCAAGAAAGCCTATTTATCTTGAATTCCCTTATTTGGAATTGATACATCCACTTGAAATTTTGGATAATGAGCCAATAGAAATAATATATGTTGAGCTCATGTATCTGGAAGAGACAAGGCATTAGTCCATGTTGGCTATGAAAGCCCATCAAATAATGACAAAGAGATCATTTGATAAAAGAACTTCTTCAATATCTTTTCAAGAAGGATATTTGTTCCTCAAGTGGGATGATGATAGAGGTAAGCTAAGAAAGCACATGAAATTTTATTATATCTAGAGTGGTCTATATACAGTCTCAAGTTACAAATACCATAATGTTTTTTAGCTCACAAGGATGAATGGTGAAGAAATTCCTATCCCAATCAATGGGATGCATCTTAAGCACTGTTATTAAGGAAGATAAGTCCCCTATACATAGTTGTTTTTTAATTATTTTTATCTAAGTATTTTTATAACACATTAGTTTTTTTCCTTTCTATCTTGTCTAAAATAAGTGATTTTGTTTGCATAGTTATTCAATAGTTTAGTTGCCTTTGTTTTATTAGGTTAGTTTCCCTTTCAATTTGTTTTTTTCCTTATTTGTTGGAATTATTGTGTATTAATAAATCAAAACATTGTCTTATAGTCAATGTAAATGGTCCATGTATTATCTTTTATGAGTTATAAGTCATGTAAATGGTCTAAGTTCTGAAACATAGTAGGCATGTTGCCCATCCAAGTCACCAAAGATGTTGACCAAATTTGGTCTACATACCAAAAAGGTGCCTTGTTTAAGAGTTGAGTGGAAGGACTAGGATCCTGATTGAAAATTGGTCCAATGATTCAATATGAGCAGGCTTAATGGTGAAACCAAGTAGTTCAAGGTCATGGATAGGTCTACATAAGATTCATATTTTCATAGTTCTTTTAGGCCTTCAAGGATTAGGAAATGATTCAAGTACAAGTTCAAGTAAAAACTAAGCTTTTTGAGCTAAGTCTTTACTATGAATTCTTTTAGACCTTTTATTTGACTAATTATTCATTATTTTGGGGAAATTTTTTTGGGATTTTATTTTGCTAAGATGAATTATTTTAGACCCTTTTTTGCCTAAGTGTTGAATTCTTTTGGACAAATTTTCTGAGACAAATTTTTTGAAGGCATGAATTCTTTTGAACAAAATGTTTGAAGGAAAAAATGATGAACTATTTATTTTGGGAAAAAATTTTCACAATAATTTTCCTAAAGACCTAATTCTCTCAGACATTTTATCCACAATAAAAAGTTTAAGGGTCATTTCTTTCAAGAAAATTATTTGAAATTTTTTCTTGAAAGGTTATTCTACAAGAAATAGTCCTATACATTTTCTTTGAAGGGTAATTTATTTAGACAAATAATATTGCAAACAAATCTTGAAGGATATTTATATAGAAAAGTGCCCTATAAAATTTTATTTAAGGGTCATTTCTCAAGAAAATAGTTTAGTTCAAGGTTTATAAAGGGTCTTTTATCAAAAAAGGTGCCCTAAAAAAATGGTCCAGTTCAAAAGGTCCAAAGTAAATAGCTCATGGAATTTGTGATCCAGATAGTTACACAAACATCAATTTCAAGCTACAATAAATAGTCATTTGAATTTAAAAGTCTAATATTACCTTGTAAGTGTCAAATTCAAGCATAGAATATGATCGTTGGTTTTTAAATATGTAGTAACAATCATGTGAATGTCAAATACATTCATGCAGATGTTAAAGTTCAAGCCATGACAAATATCCATTTGTATTCAAATGGGTTCAAGATCGACGATATGTGTTCAATATAAGCAAAAATATAGTTCCATGCATGAATTGAAGAAGTCAATAGATGTTCACATGAATGTAAAATCTAGGCCATATCAAATAATTGTTTGAGTTTAAAAGATCCTTACAAGTTTTAAAGTTTGTTGAGATCTAATAGTCTATGGGATCCCTCATACTAACACATGAGATCTAATGATTCACACTGGATTCAAATAGGTCAAAAGGACCCCAAGTTAAATCCTTTAAGGATATATAAGTTGGACAAGATCCAATAGTGTGGGTTCATCAAGTTGAGATCCAATAGTGTATGTTCACTAATAAAATGATGAATTTGAGGTAAATGAGCGATCAACATTTCATCATACCAATGGTCCAATAGAGTGTAAGAACTGATAGGAAAGTGGGAATATGGATATCTATGGTGCACATGAGATTGTACATATTGATCTGATGGTACATGATCAAGTCAACATGTCAAAGGGATCTTTTGGTAGGAAATCAAGGACTCACATGCATTAATATAGCAAAGATCTAATGGTGTAATTAGATTCAATAAGTTAATGGAATGTATGGGACTAATAAGAATAAATATAGTTAGGCATAATGAAATGGGTTGAGTTAGTTTTTAATAGCTAATAAAACAAAGGTGAACCTAGACATTTTTTATGGAAGTTGATGAGCTAGTTTTCGACTCAGGCATGTAAATTCAAAATAACTAGAGCTTAGATATAATCAAGATGGAATCTATGGGACTAGGCATTACCTACAGAGCTCTATATAGGTAAAATAGTTCAATTAGACCTAAAATAGAGACCATTGATTATGAATAAAGGTCAAACCATTTGAATTTTTTCTATGAATGCTATGATTATATGAAAACTAATGATTTAAGATTGTTTTCCTTCTATAGAATGGACCCAGGTTCAAGATGGAATATATACATATGTAAATGTGATAATAGGGAGATGTGTCTCACCTATCATCAGGGTCACTTTTTAATGAGTAGATATAGTTGGCTACCCAAAGTAGATGTGGCATAATTTTACCAATTCATAGACATGATCCTTATCAGCAGATTATTAGATGATATCATGGAGTTATAAGAAGACACAGAGTAGATGGATAAGGATAATGAGTATTTAATTATTTTATAAACAAAATTCATTATTGATAAGACCATGACTCAGGATCCTCAAGAATGCTAATCCATTAAAAGTGGTTAGGAATTTTTCAATGCATAACTCTCTCTCTCTCTCTCTCTCTCTCTCTCTCTCTCTCTCTCTCTCTCTCTCTCTCTCTCTCTCTCTCTCTCTCTCTCTCTCTCTCTCTCTCTCTCTCTCTCCTATAAATATAGGCTTCTAATCCTTAAAATGGATCCCTCTTTTTTTTTATGACTAAGCTCTATCAAAATTTATACTGTGACACCTTTTTTATGCAATAAATAATGAATTTCATCTTATTCTAAGTTGAATTGAAGGGTGTTCCATGAATTCATTCATTGTGGTCAAGTGAATGTATGTTCCTTTCTTATGTCTAGGTTTTTATCACCTTTAAGAGGTGTTTAGTATTTATTATAGGTCATTATAAGTATAATTTATAGTTTATTGTCTAGATTGAAAGTGTATATTTTCCCTCTCTTGCTAATTTGATAATTGATTAAGGCCTTATTCTAAAATATTTATGTGAGATTGATATTTTTTGGTCTTGAAAGTGTCTCATAATATGTATTGTGTGAGTTTGAGTGATCAAATCATTGGTGCATCACCTCTTTCACATGATTTATAAGTTATTATCAAAATCTCTTTCCCTTTTCCAAGTAAGTGCTAGTTTAGGTTTAGTATAGGTGATAGATCTAAAAGGAAGATGGACTTCTTTGGATGTCTAATCCATTATTAGGATACCCAAATCCTAGGGCTAGTCCCATGTTAGACTAGAATTAAGTAGGAAAATCTAAATAATCCCCTCCTCAGCTAGGGTGCAAATCTAGAACACCAACATATACTTGAGTAAATGATGGATGGGGTGAAATGGGTAAAAGAGGAGGCACCACTTAGGGAACTTGTGGGAGGGGAAAAAAACGTGTGGGTGTCATGACTAGGAGTTAAAAAGTGGTGAGAGTGAGAGGTAGAAGGTAAATTTAGAAAATAGGAGGTGCAAGGGTTGGAACATATACCACTACTTCATGGGATCCTCATTCCAATTTTTCCTATAGACTACTAGTTACATTAAACCTTAGGATCTATGATGCCCAAGGTTGAGGTTCTAGTGAATGAGTTGCATGTGCCTATGATGTCTATCATAAAGTAACATAGGTATAACTTAGTTACAACTGAACTATTGGATCTTATAAAAGAGGCAAAGTTAGGGTATGAGGAGTAGGAGCTATTTGAAGAAGTAGAGTTAGGAATAGATTATGGGGAGGAGAAGGTGGTAGAATGCCCTACAAAATCCTCCTATAGATAGTGGGAAGAGTTAGAGTTGTATCCTTATAGAATGAGTAAGATCTATAGGGGAGAATATGGGCCACATTTACTCTATTTCCTTTATTTTTCTTCTTAACCATGATTTAGGATAACACCTATTTTTCATTGGTAGCATACAAGTATAACTCATCATCATCCTCCATTTAATGGTCATAGTTTATATTTAGGTGGGTCAAATACCTCACCAAGTTAGCTCTGATCATACCTGTAGGGTCTAAATACCAAATCTCAACTCTCCATAGGGTGAAAGATTCATTTATAGCCACCATTTTCTATAGGGGATGGAAGGCCTTATACACATGGTGTTTTATAGTTATAGAGAGTGGTGGACATACCTTTTTTTGGTTGCCTATTTAAAATCCAAAGATACCCTCCACCAATATCTAGGTGTTCTTTTTCTCTACCAGGTGATCTAAGATGAATTGTGAAAAGTGAAGGGGTTACTTTATAATGTTTACAATTCATATCATGGTGTCCTCTCTATAGCACCAGTAGTCCTTGATGGTAGTGAAGGAGTATTAGATTGATTATGATAGATGTGTCATTATGGCCTCATTGTTCACATTATAGATCACTGGAAGAAGTGCTCATAATTGTCTTGGATGTGGTTTTGGTACTATCATCCACATAATTTGTAAAATACTACATGGACCACTGAGCCCCCCAAAACCCATGCAAGAAAATCTAAAGGTTTGAAGTTAAGTGTCCTATAGAACACATCCAAAAGATAAATGATCATATATAAATTATCTCTATCCCAAGTATTTGTGATGACATTAACCAAATAGAAGTTGATCGATCCTCCCACGTCTATAAATTTAGAGCATGTGAGGATCATATGAAGTTTTAGAACCAATAATTCATTAATGTGAAAGTAGTCCTAGGCCTTGAATAATCCATTCAATATAATCATGCCTACCCAAACTTCCTCCTAGAAGGTATGGACTGTGTATGCATTTATGTCCTCCTTGCTGACCCATTTAACATCCTGGTTCTAAACCTAGTCTTTCATTACATCATATATATTAAAGGTTTCCATCCAGGACTTCATCTCTATATCATCATAAGAGAAAGTGAAAGTTGAGAGTGATTAATATGCCTTGTATACATTCAAATAGATTTCAATGATATGGTATCGAGATTTGGGCAAGAAAATTGAATCATGAACCCCATCTTATACTCAAATGATGGTGAGAAGGAGGTTTTTAAACCAATAAGCACAGGGAAATGCCTCTATCTTAGTTTTGGCCCTGTGGAGTTTACATTTCTTGTAGGCCCAAAGGTCATCTTAAATTTTTTCTCATTCATCATTGTTAGAGCCATAGTCTCTAAGTACCCACTTGACTAATTTAGACATGTCAATTATAGTGCTTAAAGTTGGTCACGACTTTTAGGAATAGGGTATCTTAGTACATGGAATTAGCCTTGGGGTTTGAAGATAATGTTCCCATTGTAGTATAATGGAGTGCTAATAAGAAGGTTCTAAGTGTAGGAGGAAAAACATTCAAGGGTATGTAGTGGGAATTAGAAAGCAAAGAGATGGATTATTCATGAAGGTATACAGGGATAACCATTAGTAGGTTATGCTTAAGAATTTATAAATGCATACACTCAGCTTCTTACATTAATATTGTTTGGTGGATCACTTGTTTTAGATTCAAATTTGAGTTGGTGGTTATATATCCTCTCTTTATTTCTCAATCTAGAGTTAAATTTGAAGCCCACAATCCTATGTTGCCAACCATATTTAGTAATGGTGATGGGATGTTTTAAAATTATTTAATTAGGCCTAACTTTCTATTTCATTAATTCTTAACATGTTTTATCTATATGGTTATGTCTCTCAGAGGCTTCTCAATTAACTCCCATTCCATACCATGTGTCATCTACTTATTGACCCTCTCTCTAATAGTCAACACCTGGGCATAGCTTCATACTCCATGTCATACCCTTGGGAAGGGTGAGGTGTCACTCAAGGACATGTGATGCATTTTTATTGGTTTTTAAGCTTCATTTATACCCCATTTTAAAAATTATAGGGCCTTAGATGGCCACTTTTCATCTATCTTATTGTTTTATGTGGTGTCCTCTACGTAGGATGGGCTCCCTCAAATTTTGACATCTATGACAATTATGGGGACTATACACTCTCCCATCTTGATTATGTGGCACCTTATGAATGTTCTTATCTCTCCTAGGATTTGACATCTCTGACAGGTCTAGTGGACTAGGCTCTCCTGAGATCTGACATGGTTTGAGTATTGGCCACTATGATAGCTTGGATATGTACCACCCTTTGAGTGGGTCCTAATCTATTGGGCCCTAAAATCTCTGATAGGTTTAGGGATTGGCCACTCTAATATTTTGGTGATGTGGTACCCTCTTATTGGTCTTAGTTTTCATAGGCCTTGACATCTCTAATAGGTTTGGGGACTAGATACTCTGATAGTTTGGTGATTTGTCACATTATAATTAGTTTTTTTCCTCCTATAAAACCCATAAAAATACTAAGTAGTAAATAAAAAAGACATGCCGTGGATCAATACTTGTTTTCAATTAAGATTTTGATTTTTCATGAAGGATTTTGGGTCCATTGATCTAAAAAGGGAACAAGACTCCTATAAATTCATTTAAAAGTGGACCTAAAATGTTAACACCCTAAATACATAAAATAAAAATTCTAACTTAGTCATGAAAAAATAAATAAGTCTTGTTATTTCTTGGTTAAATCAAGGTGACATAATATTCTAAGGGTTTAGTTCAGGTGAAGCTAATGAGACTAAAAGAAAGGACCTAAGAGATCTAGTTTGATAATTTTTATATTTTTATAGAGGGTTCCCCCATTTCAAGGAAAAGGAGGAGTGTTGGCCATAATAGTTCCCTATCATGTTTATGTCCTTAGCCCCATCTACCCAAGTAGGATCCTTATCTAAATTAGGGTTAAATAAGTGGATGATATATAATTCAAATAAGTGTCATATATAAATATATTGTTGCATATTTACATAATTACCAAAATGGTTTGCACCTATTTTAAAATTTAATATTGTTATACCTAAGCTTCACACTCTAAATGAATCCCACTCTAAATGTGAACCATTATATGAATAGTGTAAATAAGTGTCATTATTAATTAACACTTATCTACACCATGATTGTAATGGATTTATTTTAAATGTGAATTTTAGATCTACCTACATTAAAATTAATAATAAATGTGAACCATTATATGCATAATGCAAAAAAGTGTCAAGAATGATTGACACCTATTTGCACTATCTCTTCACTACACATTTAGACTGAGTGGTTGCCCAGTACAAAAAATATTGACTCTTATTTTCATTGTGTATGCAATGTTTCATAAGAATTATTGAATTTATTTATTTCTATACCTAGTATTCAAATTAAAAATGAATCCAACCTTTGAACTTTTTTAGAGTGGGCCCACTATAAATAGATTTACACTTATGTTCATTATGCATGTAATGAATCTAATGAGTTCACATATATTTTTAAATTCATTTTCATAAGATATATGATTCACATTAAAAATGAATGAAACCTCCTTTGTTATTAGACCTAAACTTCACATTTAAAATGGAACCACATATGAATGTTCTTAGAGTGGATGACCATCCTTTCTAAATGTGAACCATTTTAAGCATAATGAAAATGTGTCAATAATAGTGTTTTAAGGATGCAAATGCTTCAATCATCATCAACATGTATTTTCACTATGCTTGCAATGGTACACATTTAGAGTTGGTGATTTCCCACTCTAACAACATTTTCAAGTGGATTAATTTTAAATGTGAAACTTAGGTCTACTAAAAAATTAGGTTAGATTTACTTTAGATGGGATGTTTAAGTCTAAAAACTTTATATTTGATAGTTGTGAACCATTATAGGCATAGAGAAAATATGTGTCAATCTTTTCATATTGGGTGGCTCCCACTCTCAATGTGAAGCATTCTAGGCATAGTGAAAACAGGTGTCAATTATAGTGTATGATGGATGTAAATGTGTGTAAAACTTGTCATTTTCAAGTACCAAAGACCAAGTATCTATAAGGGTATCTTATTCCACATGATTCCATATTACATGTTATATATTTTAATGACATCTAAAAATTTATTACACATCTTTCTAATTACTCATATCTTACACATTTCTACATGGATATGTTATTTTACTAAGATGTGACATTGATGCATATGGATGGTGTAGACTAGTAATTTATTATTCTATACTGCATTGATGTTCTTAATATCTTGCATGATAGGATAATTTGTTTTTTCCTACTTTGTGTATCCATTGGACTTATTTTATGCAACATATTTTATGTCCCTTCTTTACAATATATTTATGTCCCTAGAACATGGCCCTTGGACTTGATTCTTGTGACATATTCATGTCCCATGTATGTGGCCCTTGGCCTTATATGTGAGACTAAATCCTAAAATTGTTGATCTTGTGTCATGTCCCCTTTTCAGTTGACATCTTCAGAATGGATGGTTAGCCTATTATGTGACCTTCGTAGGCTAATAGGATGGATAGAAGGTCTTGATGGAGATTGGCTTGGTTTCATTTAACAAAATTTTTCCAGTTGGCTTTCGTTTGGGCTCGATCAGACATATATTGAGGGAGATATTAATATTTGATTGATTTAATCAAATATTAATTATTTGGTCTATTTTTAATTAGAAACCCTAATTCTAATTTAAGAAAACCCTAATTAGGGCAAGCACATCTTTTTAAGGGTATAAGGGTTTCTCATGGAGGCCATTATTGTTTATGATTGATTATTGATATTGATTCTTGTTAAGAAATTCTTCTATGAAGACTGAGCTAAGGGTTCCAGGATTCCATTTGCATTGAAGAACGTCAACTCTTCATTGTGTGTGATTCAGAGGTTGTGAGAGATCAGCTGATCTATTGCCAAATTGAGAGATAACTTCATATACAAGTTATCACAGATGTTTACAAGTTTGAGAGATAACTTCACATAGAAGCTATCACAAGGGTTTACATGTATTTATTTATTTTGGGTTTTGATTCAATAATTATCCAGATATAGATCTTTGTATTAGCCCATAGTTCCTCAGATCAAGATCAAGCATATAGGTTGTGTTATATCGGCGGCCGTACGAGGCCCGTACAGATCCGTGAAAATCCATATGCATCCATAAAGAGATCAGATACCAACATTGGCAGGAAGAGACCTACAGAGACCGACATCGGCTGACATATCACTGACGTCGGTAGTTTAACGACCCTAGTCAACTGATGATGGCAGTATAACTGATGTCAGCAATTGTGTTTTTACACAGCAAGTTGAGACGTACCAGACCCAGATTTATTTCCCAATTTTGTAGAATACTCAGGCTATTAAGGTTGTATTTTCAATATTCATTGTATACCTGACAGAGGTCCTCTATTGTAAGCATATGAGAAAATAAATAAGAGATTATACTTGATTTATTTATCTATTTGAAGATATTTTTGCAGAAATATAGATAAGCAATTTAGAGTTTTTTTGTTTTGGTATCTGAAGGGATATTACAATGGTATCAAAGCTAAAATCCTGCCATCCTGAGGGTTTATAGATCTTATGCAGCCACAAGAGTTAGGACCATACAAGTATAACACATGCAGTAGAGCCTTGCTTGAAGGTACCCAGTTGTTAGAACAACAATGGATTATCATGAGTGATAGATGTGAGGGTAGCCCACCCAGGGGCCATAGGTATGATGTTGATTAGGACACCAGAGAATTACACCATGCTATGATGATAGGCCAATAGCAGATGAATCAAACAATACAGAGACTCACTATTATGATAGAGAGGATGAATGCACCTGATAGATAGAACGGGGAACAAAGAGATGACAGGAGTGTTACGATTAATCAGAGACCACAGTAGACCCACTATAGAACAGATGATAGACCTACACGTCTTACATTTGTTCAAGAGGAACCAGAGGCACCAGCAGAGGAGGAGGTAGGAAATTCCCCATTTTTAGATGTTTACATGGCTGCAAATGATGAGTGGGACTTATTACCTCCTCATGTTCAAGAAAGTACATCCTTTGATCATTTTTTCAGTTGAGGAGAGAGCATTATAGATTAGTTAGACAGGACAGGAGGCCTAGAGTTCAATTTAGTGAGCTAAAGAAGGCTACTGGTAAGCTTTCTTTGACTACTTTTGATGGCAGTGACAAGATGATAGCTCAATCTTAGGTTCATAAGCTTGACACCTTTTTGGCATTGAGACCAATGTCAGAGATAGAGGCCATCAAATATGCCACTTTGCACTTGGATGGAGTAGCACATGATTGGTGGTACCATGGTATGGTAACATTTTAGCATAACTAGGTGACAGAGTACCAAGACTTTGTGGATATATTGGTTGAGTGGTTTGATAGGAAAGATCTCAAGGTTTACTTTCGAGATCTGGCATAGTTGAGACAAATAGGTAACTTGGAGTCCTTCATTGGTGAGTTACAGAGATTGGCAGTCATGGTGCCTAATATTTTTGAGCATAGATTGGTAGTTCTCTTCATGGAGGGATTGACAGAGCCATTGAGAGGTTGGATCAAAGATTTTGATCCTCCTTCATTACAGGTAGCTATGAAGAAGGCACGTAGTATGGAGATGGCAGCCCCATCCCATAAATTTAACTCCAAAGGTACTTCTTCATCTAGAGACCATAAGTGCTCCAATGCAGATACCGAGAGACCGGATTTCAACATAGATAAATTAGGTGTAAAGAATGATTCAAAGGCCAATCTAGTAGCACCACCTTTAGATCATGAGGCACTTAACAATCTACACAGAAAGAAGCTTTGCTTCTACTGAAAAGGTCCATATGATATCCATCATGATTGTCCTTTGAGGCCTAAGGGCAAGGCGAATCGTGTGATGTGGGCATATTATGAGGATTCAGATTTTGAGGATTCTGAACAGCAGGATGGTTCTGAGGAGGCAGAGGCTTCAGAGCCTAAGGTAGAGGTATATTTAGAGCTTCATATATAGGAGGCACGTCTATCCAGCATTCAGTCAGATGAGTCATTTAGACTCTGTGGAGTTTTGGCAGGATAGAAGGTCATCACCCTTCTTGATATAGGAGCCACACATAATTTTATAGATGCTAGATTTGTGGAGAAGTGTGGGCTCACTACTGAAGATTTTGAGGGCATTAGAGTTAAGGTACCCAATGGTCACACTCTTAGGTGTGAGTGTATGATTAGAGACCTCCCATTATGCTTGAACAACTATGAGTTCAAGGTTGATTATTATGTGGTGAACATGGGGGATACAAACTTAGTCTTGGGTATGAAGTGGCTTCATTCATTTGAGGAAGTTACGCTTCATCTCAAGGACATGGAGGTTTGCTTTGATGTTGATGGGAAGACACATATTCTTAAGGCAATACAGGGGGGCAGCTTCAGATATATGTTTTTTCATCAGATGGAGAGGCTCATACGAGATGACATGATAGAGTGCGCTATCGAGTGCACATTGGTACCAACACAGGAGAGACAGGTGGACAAGCTTTGTCTTGAGGTGAGTTCAATTTTGGAGTTAGCACATGTGATAGGGACTCAGCTTTCTGCTACAACCGGGTCACAGGTTGATGATGATATGAGTATGTCTAGCATTCATATTCTAGATTCAGCTATTATTTAGGTAAGGAGTTTACTTGAGTTACCGATTAATTTTCATTTATGGATTGGATGTTGGGGTGCTTATCTTAGTACTAGAGATGACATGACATCATTAGATGAGAGTTGTGATGGACATGGCATGGAGTTCATGTTGATTGACAGCGGTGGAGATCATGACTACATTTGGAATCCAGGGGGAGTGATTGGTTTATCATTCAGCAATTGCTTGAGGGCAAGCAATTTCAAGAGGGGTAGATTATCATGTCCCCTTTTTAGTTGACATCTTTAGAATGGATGGTTAGCCTATTATGCAACCTTCTTAGGCTAATAGGATGGATAGAAGGTCTTGATGGAGATTGGCTTGGTTTTGTTTAGCAAAAATTTTCCAGTTGGCTTTTGTTTGGGCTCGATTGGACATATATTGAGGGAGATATTAATATTTGATTGATTTAATCAAATATTAATTATTTGGTCTATTTTTAATTAGAAACCCTAATTAGGGCAAGCACATCTTTTGAGGGTATAAGGGTTTCTCATGGAGGCCATTATTGTTTATGATTGATTATTGATATTGATTCTTGTTAAGAAATTCTTCTGTGAAGACTGAGCCAAGGGTTTTAGGATTCCATTTGCATTGAAGAACGTCAACTCTTCATTGTGTGCAATTCAGAGGTTTTGAGAGATCAGCTGATCTATTGCCAAATTGAGAGATAACTTCATACAGAAGTTATCACAGGTGTTTACAAGTTTGAGAGATAACTTCACACAGAAGCTATCACAAGGGTTTACAGGTATTTTTTTATTTTGGGTTTTGATTCAAGAATTATCTAGATATAAATATTTGTATTGGCCCATAGTTCCTCAGATCAGGATCAAGCATACAAGTTGTGTTATATCGGCAGCCGTACGAAGCCCGTACAGATCTGTGAAAATCTGTACGCATCCACAAAGAGATCAGATACTGACATCAGTGGGAAGAGACCTACAGAGACCAACATCAGCTAACATATCATCGACATCAGTAGTTTAACAACCCCAGTCGACCGATGATGGTAGTATAACCAATGTCAGCGACTGTGTTTGTACACAACAGGCCGAGACGTACCAGACCCAGATTTATTTCCTAGTTTTGTAGAATACTTAGGCTATTAAGGCCGTATTTTCAATATTCATTGTATACCTAATAGAGGTCCTCTATTGTAAGCATATGAGCAAATAAATAAGAGATTATACTTGATTTATTTATCTATTTAAAGATATTTTTGTAGAAATACAGATAAGCAATTCAGAGTTTTTTTGTTTTGGTATCCAAAGGGATATTACATCTTGTGTGTTTATAAAGATTTTAGGCATTAAATGGTGCCATGATCCATATCATGCACTGTATTATGTATTATTATTCATTTATATTTTCAATTATGGTTAGTACTACATGTTTTATAGATGCATTTATCTATATATGACACATATATGCCTTTATTTACATATGTTACACACATGTCTTTATTGATACAAGAATTATTATGATGAAATACTCTCTACATGTTTAAATGATTATATATTATATTATATTTATACATGACTCTTTGTTGACTCATTTTTTAGATGATTTACTTTCATGACACATCCCTTATCTTGAATTAGGGGAATTACAATATATTTGTCATAGAGACATAATCCTTCATGAATATAAAATCTAATTTTAGAGATTTAAAATGGTTTATACATTAGATGAGTTCATTTACATGACATATATTATCACATTAGTACATGTTATTGGAGAATATTCCATTCATATTAACTCACTTTATAGATACTTGAGTAGATATCCATACACATTTGGGTGCATATACATGGCCAAATTTACACAAGTTTAAAATAATGGGACTTAAATATTTTAAAATATATATACATTTTAGATATATTTTCTCATATTTAACTTATAGATGCATAGCATTCTACATCAGGTTTTATAGATTCATGAGGCATGATACTAGTTCATGCACTTATACACACTTTTAGATTCATGAGGCATGATACTAGCTCATGCATAAAGATAATTATATAGTTTACAAGTTGAATTGGAAATGGTTATCATTCCTATACATACTTGTCACTGAGGTCATGATGGTGACATTAACATTGTTCATTATCTTTAAATCATGTAATTATTCTACATTGAGTGAACTTGAGATAACTTGAGAGAAACTATAAAATTAAATCTAAGGTCATGATGGGGTAATGAATACTATTAGTTCTCTTTCAATCATTCATTTGTTTTATTTAGAGTGAACTTGATTTAATTTGAGTGAAACTATAAAATTAAATATATAAGATATTTGTAGTGGTTGATTCAATTTTTACTTATAGTAAACCCATCATGTGGTTCTCACTTATTTTTTGAGTAGTTAATTGGGTAAGTACATCATGTACTTCTTCCCATATTTATAAGGGTTATATTATGTGTTATTACCAAACCAATGGATTACATAGTTACACAAATTTAGGTAAAAATCACCCCATCTCTCTAAGTTATTCTAGAAAGAAGTAAGGTTCTCCAATTGTTCAACAAGGAAGCTTCATCTCCAATAAGTTTCAATGGAAACATGGTTTTCACCAACACATAGGTGTACTCCTTCCTTTAATTTAATTTTAAAATTTCAAGTTCATATTTAAAATTTTAATATATGGACATTAACTTCTACATGTTTTTTATATGTTTCTATATTG
>JARHVA010007974.1:135000-187500 GCA_037957365.1 Torreya grandis | reverse complement strand
AATGCTTTAATCAAAGAACTATTCCACAAGATATATATTTTACTAGAATATCATCAATATTCAAATTATATAGTCCATCTAAGTTTTACTTAAAAAAACAATCACATAGTAGTTCTAATTAATTTCCACCCATTCTTTATTGGCTTAAAACATTAAGATGTATCACAATATAATATATTCATAGACACATTACATACTTAGTAGGCTAGTCATAATAAAGATTAAGAAAAAAACACATAACAATTGATAATGACATAGATAGTCTAGTTCACACTCTTTCTTACATTGATGTGTCTTTCACAACAAAATCTATAAGAAAAATATATTATGGATCTCATGGTAAAATATAGAACATATAACTAATAATATACATAAACCATGTGGCTCCCATCTTGTCCCACAATAGATCATAGTCATACATATACAAATTTTTTAGATGAAAGTAATTAATTCTTGGCTTACAAGTAGCCATAGTAAAGGAACACAACAAGAATAAATAAGATTTTTTAAATGGTATCCTCCTTTCTCCAAGTGAAACTTTAGGCCAACTAAATGATGGATAACCTTTAAAATGTTTTCCATTATCAAGTGGCTACTATAGGCACCCCCAAGATCAGGACTCCCAATTATGGGCATGTTCACATCATGATGTAAGGTAAATAAGGAAAAGATGTAAGTTATGTTTTTTAGGGTCAAGGAGATGGATACTCTTAATTTAAAGGAGATTTATACTCACAAATATATAGTCCAACCATATTATAATCAAGGATAACATACTCAAATCAATGATAATAAACATATAAGTGTACATAAGAACATGCAGCTATGGAAACTAAGACTTTGGCTATCTGATTAAGGATCATTATTCCAGTCATGAGATAGTTAGGCATCCTAACATCATGTCCAACTTGAAATTTCCTAAACCTTTTCCATCATTATGAGCATAACCTTTAATGCACTACACAAAACAAAACTACGTGATTTTTTTTAATCATGTGCAATTAAAACTTTAACAATATAATATACCAAGGAGGAATGTCTCAACTTTAGATTACCAAACAAAATCAAGACACTATAGGGTTATCAATGCATACCCAAAGAGATACAAGTAAAAATGAATAAGTAATCCATGTGTTCTTACTTCTTCAAACCAATTTATTCAAACAAGAATCACATAATTTCATTTAGTTAAATAGTAAAATAGATAAGTCATGAGGGAGGATAATGAATGACTATGGTCTATCTTGGGATATTTTTTAAAGTTTTGTATTAGTGGAGGCTCTCCTTCTCTAGGCTCTTACCTTTTTTCCTTATCCATATTAATAAAATGAATAAAAGGTTCCTTTTTTAGAGACCCACCTTCCTCAAATAAGTGTTCTCTCCTCCTTGCTTAGTTGATCCAAAGATGACAAGTGTCATTTCATCTTACATGGCTTAGAGCTAAACACCTTTATTACTATCCCATGCCTTAATTAATTGGACATTTTATTCAAGGTACATAAAGGCATAAGGTAGCTCTGTATATTTTTGTGGTTGATTCCAAATATTCCTTCCTTCCACACTGATCTAGGGAAATAATAATAACTAAATGCATCTAAACTATGCAACTAGGCATTAACTCACTTCATCCTCAAGCATTAAATACAAACACCCAAAGTTGGTTATACCAAATTTATTAGTGATTGAAATCTCTATATTCATTTCAAGATTAAATAAAAGTGTCCAATGGTATTCAAGGCATCTAACTAGGATCGGTCAAGGTTCAAGATAAGTTATGGGTCTGAGATAGGGTCACACGTGATGTTAAAATGTCTAGCATAGTCCATCTCCATTAATTGGAAATGGCATGTTATTTCACACTTATTTCACCCATAAATTAATTTGTCATAGTATCCTAAGAAATAGACTTAGCCATGCCAAATTATTCAATTTCACCAATGTAATCATATTATCTAGTAATTCATAAGATCATGAAGTGAGATCTATATAGTATATAACACGTGTATAACTCAATGTAAATAATTTAATAATTACTAAATGGGTACTTCATTGATTACATAATCTACTTACCTTGCAATTAGAAACACCATATAAGTATAACCATTAGATTAGCATAATCATATTTTTTAGCAAGCAACATATCAAATTTCAAATAAGAGTATCTATGATATCATAATCCACATACATTTAAGGATGAGCACTTTACCGTTACACTAAAAAGGATCTTGGTCTTATCAGGAAATCATATGTTGATTAAAAATTAGAGTCAGTCATTGTCCCATGAGGTGAATTACATTATCCCCCATTAAAGAGCATCATCCTTGATGTAGGAATACTTTGTTTAGCCTTAGATATTCCAAATCTACTAATTGTAATATATTCCAAGGAAATAACACATCCTTATGATATATCTTACTACTCATGTAATCAAATCACTATTTTTCTTACTGTATGTGTGTTTATAAACTACTAGAGTATCATACTAATGTTCTTATGTGCCATCACATGGCAACCAACAATGTGAAAATGTGTTCCATTTCATGTAAATATACTATATTACCAAGGATTTCATTTAATGATGAGGCAAACTATCATATGGGACTAGTATATGATTCCTCTATAATTTAAAACATCATTTGGCTTTCCTTCAAGCATAATTAGTAGTGTTGATACTACCAACTGCATCATATTTTTCTATCACCTTTTAATAACTTAGTCGTCAATATTTTGATACCAATTTATTTGGTTCTATAATTTTATTCCATATCAATTCCATATTTCATTCACTAGCCTCATAACAAGCCATGAATCATTCCACTCATGTATTACTAATCATGAATCAAATTTTAAAGGTGTAATTATCTATTCATTTTCTCAAGGTCTTCTTGTTTATAATTTTTTCCAACAAAGGTTGTTACTAGCATCCCATCATAATGAAGACTTTTAAAATCAACTCATGAAGATGAAATTTCCTTTCTACAATTTTATTTGCATGTAATCATGCATTCTATCCATGGTTATGGTCTTAGATGCATCATTTATCTTAGTTGTTACTAACTTTCACATTCTTCAAACTAGTAATTCAAGTTGTGGCAAGACATGGAAGTCACATGACTGATTTAATTCCAAACATGGGATGAAAAAGGGGCTAATTTTATATTTATACTTTACTCCATTATTAGTTGTACTATCATGATCTACTCACAAATCACATTGAATGATTAAGGATTGGCCAATGACAACTAATAATTCTAAATCTAACCAATTATAATTACAAGTTATGAACTAAAACTTCATTAGTTCCTAAAGAGAGGTCAATTCATTTTGAGGTAGGACATACTATAATACACATTTATTATAATCAATTGAGACTCAAAATTTTCTATTATGATCATGAGATTTCAAGTATTCCTTAGATGTAAAATTCATATTAAGAGAAGGCTAAAAAGTGCCAAACATGACAAATTTATATTTCTAAGGTAAGTATACATATATAACTATACCACCCTAAGTGGAATTAAACCATACTGAGTCCATACTAAATTATTAATATCTTAATAGGTAACACTAAGGCACCATAACTTGCACCATATAAAACATATAGGAACATGGGGAAATTCCTCCCAATTCTTCTTTTTATTTAAGAAGAATAAAAGCATGGGACTATCTCGCTTCTTAACAAATTATGCCAATCATGGTAGGTTTTAAACAACCTACTACCTCACTAATCAATATGTGTAAGACCCTTAGGATATCAGTCCACCAACTAAAATAATCATGTGCCAATTAATATGTATGAGGATCCTAGGACATTAGTCCACCATCTAAGAGAATCATGTGATAGTCAATATGTATGAGGCTTTGAAGACATCAATAATATGCCATTAAATATGTATGAGGTTCCCAAGACATCGGTCCACTAGCCAAGATTAATGTATAGAAGGCCCTCAAGACATTGGGTTATTGTCCATAGTCTATACATAGAAGTAAAAGAGACACCCCAGTATCCTATGTAAATCCACCACCTATAGTGGGTGGGAAGGATGGTCTCATTAAATTGTGCATCAAGTCTCCATCATGACCCACTAGCTATGTTCTAAGTTATTTCTCTTCCCCCACACTACATCATAGACATATAATTACACATGCATGAATCAATAAAACCATCATAAATAAACATCAAAATAAATTTAAGAATAATTAGTTGATCATGTAAGTGTGAAAACTATAAAACAAGACTAAGTAGTCTCAATAATAAAATCAAATTAAACTAAAAAAATTCATCAATGAATTCCATGATTGGTCTTTATATCAAAAAAATTGAAGGCAAAAATAAAATGATGTTAGTTTTCAACAACTCAAACAAAATAAGTTCGGTAATCACATTTACCAAAACTTAAATCATAGTACAATCACTATGTGGATCTATGATGCACCCAAGAGAAGAGGACAAAAGTATTCATTAATAATTAGATTACTGGCCATAGGAGCATTCAAACCTAGATTGACTTCCTACCACCATTCCAAACTCATTACTTTCTAGTATCATGACAAAATTTGTCAGGTATCCTTATCCACGAAGATTCCTTTATCAACATAGTTCACCATAAGGATAAGGTAAAAGTATTTTATCATGGATTTTATTCACATGTTTTTTTACTTTCTTGAATACTTTATAATATTTTACACCATTAATTTATGACAACACTACTATAGACACTCTTTTTTGGCTACATTCCTAGCCTAACTAGACTTTAGATTGGGTTCTAACAAATAATGTGAATTGAGCCTATGAATCACTAAATATCCAAATTTCATCCACACATTGGATTTTAATGCCCAAAATCATGTTGAAGCATCCCTATTTGGGTTATTATCTTGTATTCAAAGATAACCTCCCATAGATTTATCCTTGGTCAAATTAAAACCTAGTAAATTGACAAATTAGCCTTTGGACCCATTAAGAGGGGCATTTAAACAATTCCTAAAATACAAAAACCCTGAGAAGAATGAATTCACTAAGTAAATAAAATTAAATACTTATGTGAAATTTACTTGTGCAATTAGTGAATATCAATTTTTTAAAAATTAAAATTTCAATAAAATGAGGTCATGATGATGTCATCATCCCCAAGTCAAAAAATTGAAAATATCTCCATTAAAGTATTAAATTCATAAATGGAGAGCCATGCTTAATAAATGGTATATTTATCCCAAATATTAATTATTTTTCCCCTCCTAAACCTAACCATAGTTAAATCTAACCTAACTACATGTGATTTAGGGTTAGTTTTGGAACCTATGAATACAAGTGCCAAGGCCATTAGTTACCAATATCTCAAGCCAAAGTTATAATTTTAAATTGTTAAAACACAAAGCTCTCAAGACAAAGTTATAATTATAAATTTTTAAGAGATAGCTTCACATTCTAATCCAATCCAAAGGTGAACAAGGAGAGGTTTTGCCCACAAGGTAAAGGCATTGACTAAAAGACTCCATTGCACACAAAAGTCAAGCAAGCCAACTACTAAACAAGAAAATTTAGAGATTAAAAAAGGGTAAAAGGGAATTTATCTTTTGTTTTTAAGTCATGTTTTTATTTTTTATTATTATTTATTCCCCTCCATGTATTTAATCTTGGGAATTCTTTGTCTTATGCTTATTGTTTGTATTTATTCTACTAATAAGTGATTAATGCAACCCCTTAGATTATTTACTATATAATGGCATGACCTATGGGATTATGCACCCCAAAATAACTAAGTAATATTGGACTCTTAAAATATAATAAAATCTCACTCATGACCTTGTTTTTACATTTTTTATCTAAATTTTTATGTGTTTTTGTTGCCTATGTTTCGATAACTTTTGGTAGGTTTCTTATGTCTAGATATTAACTTTGTTTTTAAGGAAATAGTGATTTCACCACTCAACTATGTTTCTCAAATTATTGACTCCATTTTTTTACTTCACCACTCAATTTATTGACTCTAACACTTGACTACGTCATTCTACTACTTGACTATGTTACTTGACTACTCAACTCCACTACTTTATTATTCATTACTTTATAGGAAAAATTGATAGTGTTTCCATCACCCAAAACCATCACTATCATTAGATAGCTTATATTTTCACCACCATATAATAACTTATTCCATTTCCCAAAACCATCACCATCATCTAACACATTCTACCATTAGCTAGTAGCATTTGTAATGATTAGCTGGTAGCATTTGTAATGATTAGCTGGTAGCATTTGTAATGATTGATAATTTTTACCATCACCTGACACCTTCTACCATAACCTTACATTTTCATCATCATCTGATAGCTTATGCTATCAAATAGAACCATCATCATTACCCAACACCTTTTTTCACCACCTAACACTATCACCATCTCCTAAAATCATTTTCATCACCTAATACCTTGTGCTATCACCTGACACCTTTATCATTGTCCAATACTTTTTATTATCTCCTGAAACCTTTTCCATCACTTAACACCTTTTTTTTGACACCTTATATCATCTCTCAACACCACATATATCACATTTCACCTTATACCATCACTTGAAAACTTTTAGTATCACTTGACGGTCTTTACCATCAACTAATAGTGTCACTATCAATTGACAACATCATTATTGGTTGACAGCTTCTACCCTGCATCAAAAACCCAAGACCTTCAAAGGTGAAAGTTATTTTTGTAATAAAACTTTCAAAAAAACACAAGTGAATTCCCTAACATTTATTATAGGAAACTAAGTCAAAGGGAGAATATTTTAAACACTTTAAAAGTCATTCATACTTATCTTTTTGGTACTTAAAATTCACTTAACAATTTTTCTTTTTGATTTTTAAAGTTACAATTTCAAACATTCAAAAGGGCCAAAATTCACTTTAACTTTAATTTAGTGATACTAAAAAGATAAAAAAACATTATATTAGTTCTCTTAAGACATTTTTATTTTTTGTCTTTTGCAAAATCACTTAGTTTTTTTACTAGATTAGTTTTTTTAGCAAAACTTCATGTGTATGCTCTCCCCTCGTGCCCTTTAGGGAAATTGGGTGATATAAATTTCATTATTTTTTATTTTATTTTTAGTCCTAAAAGTGAATAAAATTCATGTATTCTCTCCCCAAACTCTTAGTGACTTGGATGAATCATAAACAACCCTAAAGTTCTTCCATTTTCATTTCTTTCTTTTTTCATATTAACTTATAAGTGAGATTTAATAGCCTAATCATGAATTATCTAGGAGTAATTTAAACTATGGTTTCATGTCTCATCACTATTATAACCCCATTCCATGATGGGGCATATAAATTGAGCAAAATATTGGATGGGATAGTTGTAAGCAGTTAGCCTGACTAGTCTAATAGGCACTCAAATCTTGCACATACTAGACATTGGAATTTACTAAGAAGTATACATATGAATTGATTATGCAAAGGAATAGACAATTACATAAAAATATAAGTATTAACAATCCAATTGACATGTTAATCTCTTATTTTAATTGCACATGTGGAACATCTAGAAACTTTGAAAAAAAATAGATTTAGATCAATCCAACTTGCCATACAATATCCAACCAAATGTTGAGTTTTTTTAGCACTCTAAGTTCATGACATGTACCAATTATTGAGATATATGGGGGAATTAAATACTATACCTACATTTTCTCTTAATTTTTTAGATTAATAATTAATTCCTTTTAATCATTGGTATATTGATTGAAACTTTGCCAGAGACTAAGCTACTTTGTCAATTTTTAGGGTAGGATATGCACTTGGATGATTTTATCATTATTTTTTAATTTAATTTATTTTAGGGTCTAAAATTAGTTTTTGTGGAAAAAAATAAGTCCAAAACTTCTAGACAAAACACATGTTACTACCGCCATTTTGAGTAAAGAAGTGTTATTCTATCGAATTCACTCCAAACATTTGCCTTGAAGATTTTCAAAACCACCTTTTGTGCACTTATTCAAAGAGGAATTGTTACACTACTTAATTTATTCCAATATGTGTACCTTTATTCAAACCAACTCCTAATCCATTTATTTACCTTTTATTAAAAAAGGTGTCCTATGTTATCTATTTGAGTCTAGGTCATTATTCATTTAAAAATGCAAGGATTTTAAAATCTCATTCAAAATCTATCTTTCAAAGTTCACATCTAAAACAATGGGTCTACACTTGAGTCTTTCTACAAATTGGGCTTGAGTGGTTCACCTTTTAGTCTTTAGATTGTGAAACTTGGATTGATTTTTATTTTAATTTTTAAAGACATTAACTTAGTGACTAAGTTTTTTTTACTGCATCTTACCTTGATTCTAAGTTTCTATTTTAGAACAAGTGTGCCATTTGTTTCAAATAAATATCATTAGAATTATATTATTTTCAATTTCATTCCTATACCAAACTTATTACCAAGACCAATCTCCTGTTCCTAGACCTAGACCTATACCAAATGTCAACTTCATGTCACACCTAGACTTAGACCTAGACCAAGTTCTAATTTCATTCCAATATCAAAGCCAAGACCTAGACCATGTTAGCTTCATTTTTAACATTGACTAATTCTGAGACCACTTCTAAATTGACCTTTTCTAAACATTGAGTATTTCAACCAACTTACAAAGTCATGCCAAATCAAGGTTTATTTTTTTAACCCACATTATAATCCAATCAGGGTCACTTATGACCCCTTTTAGACCAAGCTAATTAAGCTAAAATTAACCTATACCTAGACCAAGTCAATTTCATAACCAAGGAAAAGTTTAACACCATTTTTATATACCAAGACCACCCTCCTTGGTATAATTTCCAAACCCAGCCATGTTATTTATCATATGCTAAAATTTCCCATTTTGGGCCAATTAGAGTACCAAGTTCACCCTTTTACAAATAATTTCTTTGATAATGGTACTCAATCCCCTAATTATACTATTAATCATCATTTGGGCTCTGTTAAAAACCAATATTTGCATCACCTAAGGATTACCATTATAGGCTCTCATCCTTTGGCCTATATTAGAAACTAAGCTTTGTAATGCCCAATAATTACCATTTCAGACCCTCCTCCTTTGGCCTATGTTAGCAACCAATATCTTCATAGCACAAGGATTACCATTCCAATCCCTCTTCCTTTGACATACATTGGCAACCAAGCTCTAAAATGCCCAAGGATTACCATTCTTGACCCTCCTCATTTGACCTATGTTAGTAGCCAAGATCCATAATACCCAAGGATTACCATTCCATGCCCTCCTCTTTTATATTTCATTAGCAACCAAGCTCTTCATCACCCAAGAATTACCATTCTAAGCTCTCCTCTTTTGGGTTATGTTAGAAACCATGCTCTACAATGCCCAAATATTACCATTTTAGGCCCTTCCCCCTTTTCTTCCAAATCTAGTAGCTCATTATCTAAACAAGGTTACGTAATTACAACCAGGCATATCATAGTTACCATCCTAGACCCATATCCAATCTTTTTTAAACCCTTCTTAGATGATCCTATTTATGAATAACCTATTATTTAACCACATATCATTACTCATCCATTGCCAAACTTTCCCCACTTTAGAAAATTCAAGCCAAAGGTGAGTGAGATACATTAGATCCAATCATTAACTTTCTAAGAGTCATCATTTAAAGACCAAAACGTGTCTAAAATTCAAATTTTGAAACCAAGTGTAATCCAAGACCAATAAAAAAACCCAATCCATGATGTTTTTGTTGAAACACCTATTTGTGATGAGTTAAAAAAAATTTATTGCCCTTCAAACTTTTCCCATCTTTGAGGAGCCTCACTTTGATAACCTAGTATTTGTGGAGTTGTTTGTTGACCATTTCCCTTTTATTGAGGAGTCTCAATTTGACAAGCTACTCTTTGTTGAGTTACACTTGAACCATTTCCCTATATTTAAGGAGCCTTAATTTTACAATCTAGTCTCTATGGAGTTACATGTTGACCATTTCCCTCTTATTGAGAAGCCTCACTTTGACAATCCAATATTTTTGGATTCCTTCTTAGATGAGCCTATTTATGAAGAGTTTATTATTCAAACATAGGCCATTACTCATCCAATACCAAACAATCAACATAACATTTTCCTACTACACTAGAAGAAGAATCAACATTAAATTCAAGTTCTATTTTTAAACCAATATCATATTTATTATTAAAAGTATAATCAATGTTAGTCTCAACATTAGATTGAGAGTCCCTTGAGTCAGACTTAACTTTAAAATCTAAATACATTCATGGATGTTACACAATCCTTATATATTATTTTGAATAATTTGTTATCCTTCCATAATTTTTAAGGATGTTTACTTCAACATTGACATAAGTTATCCTAGTATATTCTATGAGGATTGTGATACCTCTTACCATGCCATTATCGTTTCATTTTCCATTAACACTAACCAACCTAGCCATTATATTCTCATTCCACCTCCCATAAGTGTTGATTAGGACTACTAAATCACACATTATTCAAATACATCCATGGTGACATATTATTTATAGAATATCAAGGGGACCAAGACCACATTAATGTAAAATAAGAACAATCTCATAGTGAAACCTTTTCAAAGGTGCTAGGGGTAACTCAAAACCCAAACTTAGAATATATTATTAAAACCTTGTTTGAGGTGCTAGAAGATGATCAAAGTCAAAATTTAATATTCCATATTAAAACCTTCTCATAGGAACTATGGGACAATCAAGAAAACTTTATTGGTGAAAACCTCTTCAAGGTGCCAATAGCTAAGCACATCTATTATTCATTGCTTGATGAAAACATTATTAAAGATAACATTAGTAAAACTTTTAGTCTATATCATAATTAGATGGAAGCAAATCTCATACCTAAACAACAAGAAAATATGGTGATCTTATCAATAGCATATTCATAATTATTTATCCCTACCACAACCCAAAATTATGGTGAATCAAGAATCAGTAATATTATGTGTGACTAAAAATCCCAATCTTCACTTGTTACCCAACCATTATACATTCCATTCTTATCCCTTCTCCATTTTAGACTTATATTACATTACCAAATTATATATTTTATCTAATTCTTATCCTTATTTACCATCCTTGGTCATACTTTCCTTTACATAGGCTATGAAAATATCTTGTCTAGAAGTTTTCAAGAAACAAAATCAATAACCAAAGAAGATCATAGTAGCATTATTGGAATTCAAATCAGTATCAAGTTCTTAACAAGGAAACTATTTATAAGGGGTATGGGTTAGGTATCAAATAGGCCAACAATATTCATCTCATAATCCTCCATTTAGTTGAGATGCTAAAAATTTCAAAAACATAATAATTCATTATCTACAAGTACTTTGTCACTTGGGGACAACCCTATTACCATTTTATCCCATTGCCCATTATCAAAGTATCCTATGTTAATTATGTTGAACATCTCTACATTATTAGGAACAATGGATTTGTACCATATACCATTACTCTCATACCTTCCCTATTAGCCAAAATCATTTACCCTCCCCTACCCACCCCTTTTGACCTTGTTTCTAATCCATTGGTAGTTAAGGCACCTTCAGTGATTGGATTCAAATGAAGTTTCAAAAATTGATCCAGTCCTGTGATTTTTTTAGCACATTATTTTATAAATAGATAGGATCTTTAAGAAGTATGGAATTGGTTTGGTAAATTTCATCCTTCATATTTGTCACATTCTATTTCATTACCTTGCTACTGATTATAACCATTTTTTGGTAATTTATTCTCATAGACCATGTGACATTATTTCTTATAGCCTAGGGATAAACCCATTTTACCTTATCATATCATTATTTCACCTTTTCCCATTTTCTTCTTCTAAATTTGCTATTACCTAGTCAAATCCTCCATTGTAAGGAAGAACTACATTGACTTAGGGTCATTTGGGACTATATAAGTAGTGCTCAATTTACATTGAGTTCAGGTTGTTCACCCCTTTTTCCACACTCTCATTATTTTAAAATCTATACCATTATGTATCTTATAACCCTCCATTGAGTTGAGATACCAAAAAACCCCAAAAACATTGGAAACATTTCCAAACATTCATCATTATAGGGAGGAAATGCATTGACTTGAGGTCCTTTGAGACTATGTAGGCAACATTCAATTTACATTGAGGTCATCATAATCACCTCCTTTTTCCATGCTCTCACCATTTTTTGAGTTAGAAAATTTTTCATCTTGCAATCCTCCATTGATTTTAGATACCAAAAAACCCTAACACATTAGAAACATTTCCAAATATTCATCACTGTAGGGTAAACTATAGTGGTTTGAGGTCCATTTAAACTATGTAAGAAGTGCTCAATATTTTTGGAGGTTAGTTAAACCACCCCTTTCTAATGTTCTCACTTTTTCTAAGTAATTTATATAATACTCTCATTATTTTACAAGTAACCTAATCCAACACTCTTGTCATTTTGAGAGTCACTTTTATGTGCAGTATACATTTGAAATTGATGCACTAGTGCACTATTGGTTTATCCCATGCTCTCACCATTTAATTAGTGGTATATTTCCAATATACAATGAGTTAAGATACCCCAAAAATTCCAAAAACATTCAAAACATTTTGAAAACCTAAACATTTGAAAATGGCTTATAATCTCCTAGAGATATAAATCCCCAAAATTTAAAAAAAATGTCTTGTCCTAAACCTAGTTAACAATCCTCCATCTACCCACTTTAGGGCACCTTGGTCCTTGCACAAATTATTTTAGAAACCATTTGTATTTTCCTTCCTAGATCTAATCTACAATGGAAAATTCATGGTTATTTCCAATTCATGATTTTAGGCCAAGCTCATAGCTTTCACCCTACTAGGGCAAAACCAAATCCTACAACTCATACTATGATAACTTATCCCCACATGTCATTATCTTACATATATCCTTATTTTGGGTTACCATATACTTAAAATTTCATTGAGACTTCACACACACACACACACACACACACACACACACACACACACACACACACACACACACACACACACACACACACACACACACACATTCACTTGGTTAATGACATGATGCTTTTTCTTTCTTTTACTTTCAAGCTTTGTGTGTTTATTTGCTTAGTTATTTGTTTTTTTGTTTGCCTATTTATTTGATTGTATTGTTGTGCCTTAAATTAGTTTATATGCTTCCATTGGGTGATTTATTATGCATTATACTTTATTTCATCCATATTCATGTTTCAACATTGTCATAATGTTTTTATCATTCATGTGTTGTTTTCAATTATCTATTAGATTATATTTATTCCTTGTGCATATCGTGGTTAGGTCATCATAGTTTTTTATATCATGGTGCATACCATAACATTCTATATCAAAAATCAAACTGGTGGATCTTAAAAAATGTAGTGGGAAATAATTATCCTTATTCACTTTGGTAGTTATCCCCTACTCCTTGGTCAAATCAACTTATTAACCATTCTAGTTGTATTAATGTTAATAAGGATGAGCATTTATGCATTGGCAAGTACAACCAAATCATCCATAATGATCAATTATTATTCTTCTATTCCATTCCTCATTCTATTTTCTCCTACTTATAGGTGAACTAAATTATCTTAAGGTCTATTTGGACTATGTAGGTAGTGATTTGATACATGATTATCTTGGGTTATCTCAGCCACATTACATCCCTATTATTGTCTTCTAATCATATCTTTCATCACATTTTACATCCTCACATACCTAGTTATTTGTGGATTCTTAAATCTTTAAAAATTCATTATACCATTGTACCTATGTTTATTCTTTCTCATTTTTAATCTTTTTGATAGGTTATATACTTTAATTATGCTTGCTAATCTACCCTACTAGGGAAAAATCTATTTTATTTCATAAGAAACCTACCCTATTAAGGTGCATCATTGTGCCTCTAATTATAACTACCTTTGGGTAAATTAGTAGTTTAACCCATCTACCCTATTGGGGTGTATCATTATGTAACTAATTATAACCACCTTTGTCTAAATTAGTAGTTCAACCCACCTGCCCTATTGAGGCACATCACTGTGCAATTGATCATAACCATCTTTAGGCAAATTATTATTTTAATCAATGCATGTAAGCATTAGCTAAATTGGATTAATCTCATTCATGGGTTAATTTCATTCTTATTCTTACTTATTTTCAAGGAATCATCCATCTATCATATGTTCTAGCCAATCCCTCGAGGGGGTGTCATAGGATTCCCAAATTTTGTTTAGAGCATCATTCCTCAATATTTATCTTCTTTTTATTCTTAAAAACTTTTTCACTATTTGAAAATACATTACTATACCTATATCTTACAATGCCTTCTCAAATAGGTAAAAATTGTAGACATTCCTTTTTGTCCACATTTTATGCCTAACCAGACTTTAGATTGGTTTCTTATAAATAATGTGAATTTAGTTGAGGAATCACTAAATCTCCCAATTTCAACTATACATAATACATTAATGCCTAGAATTATATTGAGGCATCCCTATTTGGGGTATTATTTTTTATGTAATGATAACCTCCCATGGATTCATCCTCAATCAAATTATGACCTAGTAAATTGACAAATTGGCCTTTGGACCCATTAAGCGAGGCACTTAAACAATTCATAAAATGCAAAAAACCTAAGTAGAATGAATTAAGTAAGAAAATACAATTAATTTCTTAGGTGAAATTTATATGTGCACTTAGTGAATATCAATTTTTAAAAAATAAAATTTCAATAAAAATGAGTTTATGATGATGTCATCATTCTCAAAATCAAGGAATTGAAAATATCTCCATTAAATCATTAAATTCAGAAATGGAAATCCATGCTTAATAAATGGGATCTCTATCCCAAATGTTAATTACTTATCCCTTTTTCAACCTAACCATAGTTAAATATAACCTAATTACACATAATTTGGGGTTGTTTTTGGAGCCTATAAATACAAGTGCCAAGGCCATTATTTAGCAAGATCTCAAGCCAAAGTTATAATGTTAAATTTTTGAGAGGCAAATCTCTCAAGCCAAAGTTATATTACTAAATTGTTAAGAGATAGCTTCACATGCCAAACCAAGCCAAAGTGGACAAAAAGAGGTGCTTCCTACAAGGTAAATGTATTAACCAAAATTTCTTATGCTTGTTATTGATTTTTATTATACTAAAAAGTGACTAATTCAACCCCTTGGATTCCTTACTACACCTCCTAAGAAGAACATAACCATATTTTTTAGAGTGAATTTTTTATATCATTTTTGAAGTTTCTAAAGAGATTAATTCTTCAAACCATACTAAAATGTTTCATTCCTAATCATACATGGGATGGCATGGGAATTCAATTCTTCTACCATTTCCACTAAGTTTTGGCACAGTAGAATAACCAATATCTTATTTAATATTCAATCATTATGCCATGGTGGTTTTGGTTTTCTCATATAAATCCTACATAAGTTGATTATCATCTCCATTATAGTCATAAATAGATTAAATTCAATATTCTACAATGCCTTATGTGTTAGACTCTAAAACTTTACTTAGAATGTTCAAAGCATGGTTCTATTTAGAACATATACAAGAATTTAGAATGTGCAATACATGCACCTCTTAGAGAGCCATACTTATGGATGGTCTATATTCACAACCTACCAAGGTTTGACATGACATTGGGATCATGCCTTAGCCAATCTTAACATGAGGATTCTAATACATTACTTCTTTAAATCTATGTCCCACGTATATGTGTAGACATATTATATATGGAAGAGATAGTCAAGGTCATCATCTCTAGGGAAGGGTCACCTCTATGGTAACCAGATTCTAATACCTACTTTATACATAGTGATAAACCAGTGCCCTATGGTAGTTAGTATTAAAAAATCAAGATTAAAACAACTTATTATCATGATAGATTAAAAAAATAAAAAATGTGCCAATTCAAGGTTCCTTCCACTTAATTTCTTAGGAATTTACCACTTGTAATCAACACTTCAAGGCTACCACGCACTTGGTTACCATTATGGTAAAGTCAATTTAATTATATACTAGTTTATCATCTTTATGTCAATTTTTGGAAAGTTCATATTAGTCCTTTATAGATGATTCATAAGCAAGAGGATACAATCATAATCATTTAATCATGCACCCATAATCAATAAATATGAGTAATTATGTGTGTCATACATATATAAAAAGGCATTCTATAAATTTTAGCTATTTAATTGAAACATTATCTTTTCATGATACAAAATAACTATGAGAAGGCATACATGATCCAGTTAACTCAAAGAGATTCAACATACTCCCTTATTCAAAATACAATATTACCACACAAATGGTTAGCATATTACAATATCCAATTTATTCATTCAACAAGTCATTACCTTGATATAAAAACAAATTTCATAATTCTATTATAAATTCCCTAACAATGGGAATACACTCCCCAAAGCATTCACAAAACTCAAATCACAAGTAAACAATGTATTAATGGAGTTCATAATTCCATAAAAGAGACCATTATAGACTTGTCATAGTTACATGTTTGATTCACAACATCTAAGCACTAATTCAATCATTACAAGCCAATTTTATTTATATTTATAGTCCATAATTAGTATAGTAGCATCATAATAGAAGTACAACTATCTAGCTATGCACTATAAAATAAGAAACTTGTGTATACACATACATTACTAGGTGATTTACAATAAGGTAGACTATTTTTCTTATATTTATAACAACATGTTACCATCATTTCATGATCCTTTGATATAGAATCAAGATTTATTATAGAAAATAAAGTAAATATACTAGAGGGTAAAAAAACATTTGGTCCATGCACCTAGTCTATATTGGTATTTTAGTATCACTTATCAAAGAATTTTTAGGGAAATTTAATGTAAAGTGGCTAATAGATTTGTAGCTAAAACATGCACACTAAGAAGGCATGTTTCTAGATTATTCTCTCAAGGATTTACATAAATATACACCTAAAATATGCATGGGGTAAATTCATGTCTAAGCATGTTGCCTCGTATGATACTCTTGAAGGTGGATCCTACTCCTCCTTTGATGATGTGATGTTGAGGATTACCCAACCTATCTATGACTCCTTCCTATAACATAGGGGTTAGAGGGAACCTTCAGGGGAAAATTTAGAGTTTATTTATAGCCAAAATGCTATAAGTGGGGTTTTTCAATTTTTAAAATGGTTAATTCTATGAAAATATACATAGGTCAAATAGCCTCAATTTTATACAATTTCATAGTTTGAGACATAATTTGCCTTATAGATTATAATTGATCCTATTTTGGGACACAAATTTACCATAGTTACTATACATTTATGGGTCTAATTCACTAATAAATTATATGATACATGTATATTCTATTCTAGAATCACTAGGTGTGTGTGTGTGTGTGTGTGTGTGTGTGTGTGTGTGTGTGTGTGTGTGTGTGTGTGTGTGTGTGTGTGTGTGTGTGTGTGTGTGTGTGTGTGTGTGAGAGAGAGAGAGAGAGAGAGAGAGAGAGCACCTAGGACACAATACATTTAATGTAATAATTATATTTTATTCTATGAAAATGTTTTGAATATTCTTTGGCACCACATGCTCTTCCTTCTATATGGTTTTAATAACTAAATAATAATAATAAATAATTTTCAAACCTAATGTTTATTTTATTTCTAGAATTGAATGTGGTGCAGGTGGAATTAAAGCTATAAGGATTGAGGTTTAGATATTACCCCATTTTCTAGTAAATTGGTAATAAAATATTGAGGGGTCCAAGGAAAAATTTAATGTTGATCAAACACATCATATGTGAGATTAATGTAAGTTGTTTTCATACATATGTGATGGTTTCTTAATATTTCTTATCATTTATGCAAGCTATTGGTGGAAGCGAAGCTCTAGTAGTTAGAATATTAGGATGAGAGGTTGGAAACAAAGGTACAAAAAATTTCTAAGATAGGTCCTTATGATTACAACTAAAAGGTATGGATTTGTGTTTCTTTTTTTATAAATACTAAGATAAGTTGTTTACATACATAGTTATCTATCTTGAAATGAATAAATATAATGATAAGTTCCTTGAAAAGCATTTCTTTAAATATATTTGCTAATAGTTTCTCAATTTTTATAATCATTGATGCAAGATATTGGTAGAATTAAAGCTCTAGTAGTCAAAATATTGGGATGAGAGGTTGGAAATGGATGTGCAAATAATTTCTAAGTTGGTTTATTTGTGATTGTAAACTTAAGGTATGCATTTGTGTTTCTTTTGTTCTGAAGACTAAGATCAGTTGTTTGAATACATAGTTATCTGTATCAAAGTGAATAAATATAATGATAATTTCCTTGAAAATCATTTACTTAAATATATTTACTGATGGTTTATCATTTTTTCTAATCATTGATGTAATCTATTGGCAAAAGTGAAGCTCTAGTAGTCAAAAGATTCAGATGAGGTGCCAACAATTTCTAATCTAGTTTCCTTGTGATCACAACTACAAGGTATGGATTTGTTTTTATTTTATTCTAAAGACTAGGATTAGTTATTTGCATACATAATAATCTATCTTTAAATGAATAAATATAATGATAATGTCTTAACCATATCCATAATCAATAATGGCCTTTCAAATATTTTTTTATTTCAATTAACAAACCATGTTAACCAAAATAAAATTATTACCTTAAGATTATTATGTCCTAAGTCACAACGGGTCCTTAACAAATTTATAAAATTGATTAAATAAAACATGTTCTTCCTTATATATGGTTTTAATGACTTAAAAAATTAATAATAAATCATTTTTAAACCTAATGTTTATTTTATTCCTAGTGTTGAATATAGTGTAGGTGGAATTAAAGCTATGGAAATTGAGGTTTATATTTTATCCCATTTTTTAGTGAATTGGCACTAGTATATTGAGGTACCCTAAGGAAAAATTTAATTTTAGTCGAACACATCTCCCATGGGATTAATAGAAGTTGCTCAAATACATATGTGATAGTTTTCTTGATTTTTCTAGTCATTTATGAAAGCTATTGGCGAAAGTGAAGTTATTGGTCTAATATAAATATTTAAAGATTGTTACACTATAGATACCTCAAATAAATTTTGTATAAAATAACATGGTAATACCAAAATATACTTATTCATATCTATAATATATTTTATAATAGTTATAGACACGTTATCTTAATCAAATAGAATTAAAAATACACAAATTACCTCTTAATCATTTATATACTTTGCATTATCTTCAACAAGCATTCTCAAAACCTTGATAAAATAAATCTCAAAATCAATCACAAAATTTGTTGTCCTTCTTAGATAAAAATCATATTTCAGATGCCTAAATTTCAAGTTTCAACATGCTAATTTTCTTCATTTTGTTATTGATAATTGTTATTTTCATTATCTTCAAAAGTTATTGGACTCAAATCTAGTATTCTAGAATGGTAGTGTGTTTGAAGAATTATTAGTCAATCCTCTTATTTCAGATTTTGACTACCAAATTTCCAAATTTATATCAAATTAAAAATCAAGGACATTGTATCTAGTTATATAGAGCCTCAAGCAAGTCTCTAATTTTTGTCAAGCTTGTTTCTTAACTTTTACTTTAAAAATGAAAATGTAGTAACAATTCTCTCATCTTCCACTGAGCCCAAAATCATTGTTTGGCATAATTTATCAAGAATAAAATATTTTAAGATACCATCACATATTATTTCACTCAAAATTAAGGTAGTCCATAGTCTAGTGACTGAACCATATTCAAAATCATGGTCCAAAACATGGTGTGGCAAATTGAATAAATTGTTCCCTTAACTTTGGCAAATCTAAAATGCCTTCAATTTTTTACCCATTTAATTCTACACTCTTTCAGAATTCTTCGGCCAAGGTTTTGATTTTATTCTAAAAATACGATGAGATAACATTTTTCTAATATTGAGGGTACATAACATCCATGGATTCTATTAGTTCATCCTAAGGAAAATGATATATAATCTTTGAAGAGAAACATTTTTCAATTTTATTCAAGGTGTAACTTATAGACGATACAACCTCAAGGAATTGATCCCTTATAACAAGAACATTTTTGATTCTATTAGATCAACCAACTATGTCAAAAGTGTGAGTTGTGGTTTATACTCAATTTATACTATTTACTTCACATGATCTTACCATATGTACTACACAAAAAGAGTCTTGAAGCCTCATGATCATATTTTTTTTTGTTTTTAAATGTTTAAGGTAATAATTATATTCTAGTTGGCTTGGTTTCTTAATTGAAATAAAAATATATTTGAAAGGCCAATATAGATGTGGTTAAGACATTTTGGTAAACCTTATTATGTAGTTTATAATTTTAAAACTATGAAAATGTTTTAAATATGTTGTTCAATTATGTCATCCTCATTTTTCATAGTTGTCTTTCCCTATAGCCCATTAGTTGGTTTATACTCTATAATCTAAATTTTTTTCACTATTTTTTTTATACTTATTTTTTTATATTATCTAGTTGGTCTTTACCACATACTTATTTTTAAAAAATAAGAAATTAATTTTCTCTAAGAAATAATGACATGCATGATACGTGTTTTTAATTTTGCATAAAAAACAAAATAGATAAATCCAACAGAGCCTCATGATCATATTGTATTTTGTTTTTAAATATTTAAGGTAATAATTATATTTTAATTAGCATGGTTTGTTAATTGTAATAAAAAATATTTGAAAGGCCTTTAATGATTATGGATATGGTTAAGATATGTTGTCAGACATTACCATTATTGATTATGGATATGGTTAAGACATTTGAAAGATAGTGTTTTGAGAAAATATCTTTAAATAAATGATTTTTAGGGAACTTATCATTATATTTATTCATTATATTTTTTATATAATTTGTTTATTATATTATCTAGTTGGTCTTTACTACATACTTAATTTAAACAAATAAAAAAATGATTTGCTCTAAGAAATAATTGCATGAAAGATACTTCTTTTAAACAATGCACAAAGAACAAATTAAATAAATGCAACAAATCCTCATGAGTATAATGTATTTTGTTTTCTAATATTTGAAAGGCCAATATGGAAGTGGTTAAGACATTTTGGTATACCTTATTATATAGTTTATAATTTTAAAACTATGAAAAAAAAATTAATATATTTTTAGTTATGTCATCCTCGCTTTTCATAGTTGTCTTTCCCTATGGCCCCACAGTTAGTTTATACTCTATACTCTAATTTTTTGTCATAATTTTTTCTACACTCAGTTTATTATATTATCTAGTTGGTCTTTTGAGAGACATAAAGAGGTCTATACTCAATTTATATTTAGTCATATCACCATCAAATTTAGCATTTGAAAAGGACAAATTTAATCTTTAAAAAGAATGACAAATTTAATCATTAAAAAGAAGGAACTGTAAATAAGATCTCACCTTTATACTTCTCATCCTCTAACCTCTTTCTCCTTTAGTTTTTTAATTAAACAAATTACCTTATATAAAATAAATCTACATAAGTGTTTCAAATTTATTAAAACCCTTGAAGCATGAAACCCTAAAACTTAAATTCATATAACTTAATTTATATTAAATTTTTATTCATTTATGGTTATGGGAATTGCAAAGTGAGCAGAAATTGCAAGAGAAGGAAAAGGAGGAGTCTACATACCCTACAATGAAGTATAATCCAAGTAAGAGATATAAGCTCTACATGTTGTCAAAATCATGAAACAAGCAATAATTAAAAGAAGATGCTAAGAAGGAGCATAAGAAACCAACAATAAAGTACAATCCAAGTAAGAAACACAAGCTCTACATGTCATGGGAATCATGAAGTGAGTGACAATTGTAAGAGGATGCCAAGGAGGATTTTAAGTAGCTAATAATGAAGTATAAGCCAAGTAATAAATACAAGTCATAAATATTTTCAAATGTTTTCACACTTTTATTTAATTATGCCTATATTTTAAGGGATTCAAATTATTTCCATGTGATTTTTCTAATCATATCTTTGCTTGAAATGTGAAAACCCATTTTCTCTTATATCAAAACCCTTAATATTAGACATAATTTGGTTATCACATGGAATTATCTATTTAATAATGAGATCAAAAATATATTTACAATTTTTTGGGATTATTTGCTTAGTAATGAGATCAACAAGACCTAAAAAATCTTGTATGTGTGTTTGGGCATTGATGTGGTGATAACTTTTTTTAGAGTTTCACACACTTGCTTAGGGTTTAGGTTTGGGATGGATATATAGTATTTCATATTCATGTTGTCTCTAATGTCTTCCTTTATTGTATTTATTCATTTGGGAAAGTTTTTAAAATGGTTGCACCACCCCCAAGTTTATAGGGCAAAAAAAAATAGCCATTCTAAAAAACTTATGGTATCCATTGATCATAATCATTATTCTACCTCAAGAATATTTTACCTGTGAATGTGTTTGGGGAAAGAGGTTTAAATTGGATTTTTCACCATTATTTCTTATTTTTAAAATCTTGATTCACTAGCTATATATATGTTTTGTAAAGAACTAATAGAAATCACTAGTAAATTTATACAGGCATGGTAATTTTGCCAAAGATTTACCAATGAAATTATACCTAAAATATAGGATTTACTAGGAATTTATAGTTAGATTTTAGGGATCCCTTAGTAAAATTATCCTTGGCAACCTTTCTCTAACAAAGTCATCACACACTACAGGGTCTTAAGAATTTTGATGTGGGTTTTCTTAATCCATAAATCTTAATGTCAACCATCTATCCTGCTTCATGTGCTTTAATCTTATGACAGTCTATCTATAAAATTTAAGCTTAACCAAGTTAGTAAAATAGTGCACCTAAATAATTCTTCCCCAGATCTCCTAAAGTTTAAGCTAGGATCTAATACCAAAATTTTGTGTCCATTTCTTCCACTTAAATTTAGACATGACTACCACCATCGCTTATGTAACCAAACCCTAGCAACATGAGAAGATGTATATATATATATATATATATATATATATATATATATATATATATATATATATATATATATATATATATATTATTTTCATTTTGATGGCTAAATAAATATTTACTAGTTATGTGCCACTGGACAAGAGGCTAAAGAGTTACTAAGTTTAGTCATGAATGTTGCATGATTAATTTTTAGGCATATACCCAAGGTTAGCATGTCAAAATGGTAAGTTGGACATCAATTTTAACCTTGATCCATTATTAGCATGGTTGGGTACCATGTGGCCCCTTCAGGTTAGTTTCACATCAAAGAAAAGACCAACCTATACTCAACTTTTTCTATTTACATAGATGTCAATCTTAACCTCAGCCTATTATTGATGTAATTGAATCCTCATGGCCTATAGTCTACTCACATCTAATCTCTTCATGGGATATGATCTTGCCATTTTTCATGATTATAGAACATTGGGACTAACTCCAATAATAATTTTCCTATATTTTGAGCTTTGGGATGATATCACTTGGAATCTTTTTAATCCCTAGAGACATTGGAAACATTAATGGATTAGACCTAGATGATTTAATCCTTTTGGGGTTTTGAGATATATAATACTACCAATTGATAGTTTCTCAAGTCCCTAGAGCCTTAGAGGTATTAGGGGAATATACCCCAATGGTTTAATCCCCCTAGGATTTTGTGCTCTAGAATGTTACCACTTGGCAGTTTCTTGGGACCCTAGAGACATTAGGGGATTAACTTCCTCATTAAATCTCCACACCACCATAATGATGCCACATGGAATCATTCAACCTAATTTCAAAAATATAAAATTGGTTAAGGTCAAAGATGGAGGAAAAATATAAAGCAATAAATGGATAAGGTAAAATTTGATATAAAAGAAATCCAAATCAATAAATGGCTGGGGCAAAAATAGAATAAATAAGCCAAGTGATAAAAGGATAAGGTACATAATGATATCAAATAATTAGTCAACATATAAATTTAACTAAGGCAAACATGAAGTGAAGGATAAAAATTGAATTAATGAATGTGGATAGGATAAGGAAAGGATAAATACACTTGTTAGTGAAATATTGCCATTAGAACATTTGATCCTAAGTGTGCATCTCAGAAAGAATAAATTAGGATATAGAGGGTTAAAATTCACATAGATCAATTTAACAAAGAGGAATCAAGTCCTAAATAGATATCTCAACTCTAATCCAATAATCTGATTAGTTTAACAAATTATCATAAATATAAGGTAAGTTAACCTAGTAAAACATTTCTTAAGGAGATGCTCAATACTATGAGCTAACTAGTCTAATTACTAGGAACTAATACCTCTAGTATTTACACTAAGACCCATTCCATTATAATAGAAACATGGTACCAAGTGATATGTGTTGTGTCCAACATACCCCACTCTCAAAAAAAATTAAGTGGGGGCCCATTTCAACATGAAAGGAACTAATTATGGTGGGTGAATCACTTATTGATGTTTATCATGTGGTTAACAATGATAATATTTCTGAATCATTCTCATGCCTTTTTTTTTAGTTAAGAAAACTTTTCTTAATGCTAATAATATTTTCCATTGCCCTGGTTATCTAGGTTTTCATTATTTATTCTACTCAGGATAACCTATTAATAGTTTTTGAAAGTTTCCCAAGTGTGCAAGTTATTTAAGTTTTTGACTGGTATTCCTATGTTTAGAACTTTTGTTTGACATTTATATTTGGCACACAAGTTACTCATAACTTTTGTCCATCAATTATTATATGCAAACTTAGACATCCCAAAGATTCATAGTCCTTTTTAAACTTGGTGAAGATTTATACTTTGATCTTTAAATAAATATATGCCATGTAGAAATAACATACTAACCTATGCCTATTCAAACACTTAGAAATTTTTAAAAGAACCTTTGGGTAAGCAGGGCACTAGGATGTTTCCAAGTGTCACAATCCCTCTCACCTAATGATTGACAAGATCAATGTTTCAAAGTATAAAACTTTCATACAAGTAGAGTAGTGACAACCATCCACATGTTCTAATCCTATAGGCCCATGATCATCAAATCATTCTAAATTTATTTAAGTCTTTTAAGAGAGTTAAATGTTAGTATGATGACACATGTTGTATGCAATGGGATATACAATAGATTTATAAATTAATCCTAGCTCAGAGAAGATAAATCCTACTTATAGTTTTGATTATGTATATTTTTATCACAAAATATTTCACCCTATAAGGGTTTTTTTCAAGCCTTCTCCGTATTTGGGCAACATGGAAATACTTATAGCTATGTGGGTTTACCTATAGTAGAAGTAGACCTCTAGGTTTAGGAGTTAGCTCCTTGAATTTTTATTGAAGTGCTTATCACTTATACTAATTTTTTATTATGTGAAAGGGATAAAAGTATACATTAAATAAATATCTCTAAATATGTTTACACCTTGAATATTTCAATATTTTATCATACTTATTTCACTAAGAAATAAGACCTATAAACTAGCTTATAATCCTAAGATATTCTAATATAAGTGTTTAAATATAAAGGTGATATGCCTGAGACAACTCAAGGTAAGTAGACTAAAGATTATATTATTGTATCTAAGGGAACTTATACACTTGAAATTATCCCAACACATTATCTATACTCTATATGACCTGTTAGAATGAGAAAGCTTACATAAACATGAAAGGATAAGGAGAAGCAAGGATAGAACTTATCACTAAACCTCATCATTCATCACTTTACATACACACAAAAATTTCATGAACTCAAAACCATATTTAATTTATTTTTAATATTTAAAATATAATAATAAACTAGTAGGTCTTTTCCATACATGAGTGTAATTAGTCTATAAGAGCCAAAATGGCTAGTACTTATAGAATGTGATAGAGGAGAGAGGATAATGAAGTATAAGAGTCACAAAGGCACTTATAAAGATAAGAGAATGATTTATACCTATATAATAATAATTTATGAGATATAACATGTAAGGACTCTCTATAAAAATGTCATATCCAAGCATAAAACTTTTTAATTTTGGCATAAGACTCTTCAATTACTTTTTAAGAAGTTGCCCTCATAATTTTTCCATATTTTAACTCTCCATTATATATTAGAAATAGATTATATGATTAAAATATGAATTTTTGGGTTATAAATAGTTCCTAACATGCATTGTTTATGCACTTAATCATCGATATTATTCGAGACATGAGTTATCACTACCTGTAGTCCTAATCACCCTCTTTTTACTCATGCTTCACACTTAGCACCAAAGAGGTCTTTAGTTTTCCAATCCAGTCAATAAAATGGAGTTAATGACACTTTTAAAGGGTCCTAATTTCTATATATTCATTAGGAAGACCTTAAAATTCCCCTCATTTGGAATTTTCATCTTCTCACTTGGTGGTCACTCCTTGTTCACTATGTCATTCTAGACTAACTATGATAAAGGTGATTATAGAGGTACTTGTATGATTTCCTAATGGAATAAATGGATATTATTAGTTAGGATAAGTCTCATTATACCTCCCCAAGTTATTTTCATATTTTGAAACCCTTATATACCTACAAAACATATAAAATTATAAAGAAAACCATTTTTACACCCTATCTATACAAGTAGTAAATAACTCAATCTAATGGGAAGGAGCCTTGGAGAGTTATATACAAGACCAAATCACTTTCCTACTTAAAATATCCCACTTATGTTACTTTCCTTATTCCTCTTTCCAATTGGGTTCATAGCAAGGGTTTTGGAGGGTTTTAGGTGTTTTTTACCCTTAGTGTTTGTTCATAAAGGTGATGTTCAACTTGTGAACAAATTTTACAAGATATAAGTTTTGAACACTCTTTAAATTATCCTATATCCTTATACTCCCATGTTAAGCCTCAATTCTATTGTGATCTCTCAAATTTGACCTCTTGAGCTCCTCTCTTCAATATATATACCATGTTGTCTATTAGGCCAATAAATGACTTTCTCATGTCTTTATCTGAATACTAAAGGATCACACATGATTTATACATGTTTATCCATGTCAAAATAATCTCTAAAGATATTATTTCAATGATTCCACATGCCTCAACTCATTTCCTAACCTTTCTCCCACCAAGCTTGTAGGATATAACCTTATGGGAGTGCTCTCTATCTAAGATAGAATGGAGGGTATATCCCTTGTTGCCTAGGGAAAATAAGTAAATTAGGTCTTTTAATAGGGAATGGAGACATTATACATAAATTTATAGGGTTATATCAAACTTATATTAGATTTAGATACCTTAAAACCCAAGACTGACTCATGAGTAACTCATTGTGTGCAAGGTTTATATGTTGACTATAGGTTGCATTGTTAGAGCCTTTCTCTTTCCATGTTTCCACATGATAAGAGATTCCTAATATGGATAATACCATTTAAAATCTACTCTTATTCATAACACACTTCACAAATTTTCCAAAATCCTCATTACATACCTGCCACTTGACTTGACACCAATGGTTGATTGTGTGTGACTGTGTTTCACCTCAAAAAAAAGATGCATGTAGGTGTGCACTATAGGGATAGACATTTTTCCATGATCTAAGACATTATTGAGGTATATTATGCTCAATTAAAATTCATTTAAACTTTTTGCATCATACTTATGCTAGGCTATCCTCTAAATGACTATGTTCTAGCTAATTATTATGCGACAATCAAATATAATTAACCATTTTTGGAGTAATAGAGGTCGTTTAGGTTTCCTTTCATCTATTTAAACATTAATTACATGGTATAGGATAAATTTTAAGTCTTTTAAATAACTAAAACCTATAGGTGTTTGTGTTTCCAAGTTCTCATCTTCTAAAGTTCACCTTATGAGCTTGTGAATCCCTACATTTAGGTTGTAGGTGACTTTTTTGAGCAAGGGTACACCTGTAGGTGTATATATAGGTCAAAAACTTATAATCCAACCCTTATCAATTTTATTTTGATCATTATTAAGACTTTAACTTAAATATTATCATTAAACATGGAGATATGTCTCTAAACTTCTACCTTAGACTGTAGAGTCATTTGAAGTTATAATCACTATAGTAAACATGAAAAGTTTGTAGTGAACTAATGCATAGATTTGAAGCCTTATAGCATGTAACCCTATTGGAAAAACAACTCACTCTCTTTTAAATTGTGTTACCCTATATGATAGCTTCATGATGGAATACTTAGGATCTCTCTATACATCATGTTACACTATTCCATGATAGCTCCAAAAGTACATAGGGCTCTATTTTGGAGTCTTTAAGGAAACTTGTCCCTAAAGCTCATTATCCAAAAATGGACTATGAATCAAGTATGACTATCATTATATAAAATCAAAAATTATATATATAGCATTATTAAACTCATTAAACTTATATGGAGGTTTTTAACGCATTCAAACTCCCTATGCAACATCCTTAAGCTTATGTGAGAGCCACCTTTAGGTGTGCACATAGTTGTAGATAGCATAGTGAAGGTAAGACATGAATAATTACATGTTGTGTGAGAATTAAATAAGTCTTAGATAATATATCAAATTTAAAATGTATTAATTCCACCATGAAATATTTAAAACCATGTCAAATGATTCATTCCATTATGTTTAGCCTTTCATGGGGAACCTGTAGATGCACATTCAATGGTATAAGATTGTGTGTATTAGATAACTAACAGTCACCTATTATCACATTTCATTAGATTATATTAGTGTGATTTTTATTATTAAATATTGTGCATAAATTATTAAAAAACTTCATTACCTTTACATGAACATTCTCACACTTCAAAACATATCAATTAATTGAATGTGTATGATAGTCATGCAAGAAATTCTAACTATGTTAGAGGTTGACTTCAACTCTATTGATAATATCATTTAATATTGAGTTTATAATTAAAATTAGATTCCAATATATGGTATATATTAAATTAAATATATCACCATCTTCTAAAACCACTATAAGGACATGAAAACCTTGCAAATGGTGAAAACCTATCTACAACATAGCAAGGTGATATTACCTATAACTTGACATGTTATGCACATAAATTAATATTCAAAAATGAAACCAACTAGATTGTATGGACAAGCTAAAATAGAAGCAAAACCTACAGGGTATGGGGATTGGCAATCAAAATGAGGTAGTCAACTTCTTAAGAATTGGTCATAAAGCATAGGAAAAAATTATTAACACTCTTCATATTAATACTATTCAAACCAATTTTACTATCCATCACCAAGATAATTTGACATGAAACCTCTCCCTCTAATCATACCATCAGAAGACTTGTTGACCAGTTTTATGTGCCTAGCAGAATGATAAAGAAGAGAAATGGTTTTGTTCCATTTTTGGTACTTAAATATCATATCAATCATGTAAATTTATTTAAGTAAGATTTATGGTCACTACATGAGGTTTCCACACATGCCATATTCCCCCATAGGTTGTATAACTTCCAAAACACCTTTTCTTTCAACTATTTTCTTGATTTCACTTAACACTTACAAGTTTTTCAATTAATACTAACAAGGGATTATATTTAATGACATATTGGATTTTTAAATGAATTTTATAACACTTGAGCACCTTGGAAAACCATACCACCTTCATAAATGGCCCAAATATGACCCTTAGGTGACATAGAATGACTTAGGACCAAATGTGACTATGAATAAGGATAATAGTACATTAAATCACATCAAAAGACCATGAAAGACCTTATGAAATTATAATAGACCCATATATAATGTTTTTACTATAGGTTATTGACTTATTTTGACCTATGGTCAAAGTAATCAACACTCTTGGTAATTTCCCAAGGGTGATATGTTTGTTATGCCAAGACCAATAGCCTAATTCTATCCATTGGGACATGGAGTCACCTATACACAAGTTTGAAATTTATTTTTCCTTTGTTAACCACACCAAACACAAATTAAAAACACAAAAAATAAGACACACCAAATAAAATAAACATGTGTTCTCAATAACACTTATGGAACACAACACACATAACTAATCTAATATTTACAAGACCTCACTCTTAAGGTAAAACATATTACCATACTTCAACCAGGGTCAAATATGGTTACTCATTCATATTTTTCACTCCATGAAGGCAATCTAGCATGTGAATCATGTTCATCATCAATTAATTTCATATGTAGATGATCAAGAAACCTACCACCTTTATGTCTTATTAGGCATATAAGTAGACTATTTGGAACCTTCATGAATAATCTTTTATAACCTCCAAAGACCTTGATTAGAGCTACAACTTGAATGATCTTTGTCATACCTAATTGGTGTTTTTCAAATTATAGTTTGGTAAACATGATAACTTCCTCAACATTTAAATGTTCTTGGGAAAAATTCACTTGATGTGGATGATCATCAATTCCCTCTTCACCATGTTAAAATACCTCTAAAGAATGTTCAACTTCATGTAGAGAACCTGATTTCTCTTCTAGCATAAACATGACTACCTTGACTTCACTAAGCTTCTCTATGACTATAGGCTCTTGGACAAAAGAATGACACTCTTCCTCATGCTTGATGAAACACACAACATCATGTCTTTTAGACTCATTAGCAAACACATCAGATATGTAATCCTTTAGAGGTGGATTATTCTTACCTATTTTCTCAAATTCTTTACATATGGCATCAAAACTTTACCACAAGTCAACTTCCTCTTCCTCATTAATGTCATCATCAAGGGAAGATTCATCAATTATAGGAAAAAAGACATAATTTTTCACACTATGTTGATCAATCAAGTTCTTCAATATATCATCACCATATGCATGGATCAAGTTGTTACTCTTATTATCTTCTAAGAAAGGATGCTTAACACTTACCTCAGCTTGTTTAAATGGTTCCTTATGGATGATATAGATGTTAAGTTCAGTTTTCTCAAAGTATGCATAAGGATCATGTTCATATTCATCTATACCATACTCATTTATAAATAAGTTAGCTATGCCCTCAATCTTATAAGAATCAAAATCATCCACATTAGACATTTCTTTCTCATTGATCACATAATTCAAGTTAGAGCTTGCTTCAACATAGGGGTCAATGTGAAACCTTATAAGAGGCTAAGTTATTATGGTAACCTTAGTTCCATATCTTGTCCTAATGGCAAAGAAGGACCATTCAATTGAGATTTATCCACCTATCCTGTCTATAAAATCTCTTGAAAGGAAAATTTCAAAATGAGTAGATATGTCCATAACGACAATTCCTTGAAGGATAGGAAGACTAGGATAGTCATGGGGGAAGACCTTCAAGTTTTTTATCAACCCTATTGTATTATCAAGTTTACCATATAAATAAAGTAATCCTTTGATATGTGGTTCATAATTAAGGCCCATCTTATCAACTACAACTTTGGGCATGACTGATGTAGAGGCTTCACTATCAACTATGTAATTATGAACTAATTTGTTCCCCATTATGAGAGTGAGGTAGAAAGTTGGAGGCTTCTCAACTTTGGTATATGGTTCCACAATATTTTTATGGGAATTGGTAATCGCTACATGACTATGGATTTTACTTTAAGATGAAGTACAAGTAGTGATATTGGATAGTTGTTTTTTTAAGAGCTCTTTTTTATCATGTATATGAAGGACATCCCAAAGGGACATGGCTGCCTTGGAATTATTCAATGAATACAATATGTTTAGAGCATAATTTATTACCTTATATTGAGTCCTTGAATGTAAATAATTTGTTTAAACTTTATTAATTGAGGTAATTTTAGAATACCTTACCACATTCTAATTTGGAATAGGTGTGGGAGTATTTGAACTATCATGCTTATAGCCATGCCTTGATACCTTGGAGGAGAATTAGATGAAATTATAGGCACATTACCATAACCTCATAAATCCTTTCTCTTGGATCTTGTGTTTTTTTCAATATAAGTTCCTTGGTTAATCACAAAGGTATCTTCAACTAGGAAATTAGTGAAGCTTTCTCTTTCAGGTTGCCAACCTTGACTTGTTTGCATTAAGACCTCATTTTTAGATAAGAGAGGAGTAAATCCTCCTTGGGAAACTAGAGATTATTATCCACCCTCATTTACATCCATTAATTTAAATTTTTTATATTCTTCCCCTTGTTCCAAGTTGATATGCACTATTACCATCTTTCTTACGTTTGATGTGGAATTGGGATTATACACATTTGCAGGCCTATTAAAGTTAGGCTGCCCTTGACCTCTTCCTCTCCCATATTATTGGACATATTATGGTTGATAGGGATAATTATTTTGACAACAAATTTATTTCATATTGTCTTGCCTAAGCTAATATCTTAGAATTTGAATTTATATATCTTTATCCATGGCATCATCTACCTTCTTAGGAACATCTCTAGGCTTAGTGTTGGTATTATGAATTTGGGTCACACTTGGAGTATTATCAAGAATATTAGGTAGTAAAGGTAGTGAAACTTTATGAGTTAGATTTATAAATTTAATGAGACCATTCTCATATATAATTTCAAGTTCATATGCCTCAATATGAGTAAAACCACATGTGGATTATATCATGATGGCAATATCAGTACTAAAGGCTCTCAAGTATGTAGGGAATACAAATCTAGTAGGTGGTCTCATGGGAGGAGGCAACCTATGCCAAGTCTTTTGGAACCTCTCATTAAATTCATGAATTTTTTCCTTAGGTGATATTTTTATCACATTGAGATGACGTATGAGTGAAGTGTGGTCACTCTCATCCTCAAATCTTGAAGTTAGTAACACTCCAAAGTCATCCCATATTGTGATGCATCCACTAGGAAAATTCCTATACCAATCAAGTGATTTCCTTCTAAGGGACATGAAAAGTAGTATAATGTAAATATTTTCCTTAGTGACATTATGGAAACTACAAAAATTGGAGATATCCTTGATGTGTTCACTAGGTGTGACATGACCTTCACCATTAAATGTAGGCACACTCCTTGTAGCATTAGGGGGAATGACATCATAGGCACCAAGATGGATTAGATTTTTATTATTAAGGGTAGGGAAAGAATGTTTCTTATCCATTAATTCTTTAATCTCTTCACTTTTTGGGCTAAAAAAATCCTCTTTTTCTTTAAAGGGAATATTAGACTGAGGGTATTAAACTTCAAGAGGAAGTTCAAGCTGAATAGGTGGATTGATAGGATTGAGAACTCTACTAGAAGATGACATAGTAAGTACCATGAATTATAAGAGTAAATATATTAAAAAATAATGTTATAAAACTATATTTTACCTTAAATGGAGTCACCAAATGCTAATTAGCACACCCATATGTAGTTGATGTTTTTAAGACCAACATTCACCTTGACAAATTATCTTTAAGACAATGGTTCCCCCTAGGCATGATAGAATTATTGTCACAAAATATTACACCCTATATGAGGTTTTTCAATCCTCCTCTATATTTTGTAAATATGGGAATACTTCTAGGTATGTGGGTTTACCTATAGTATAAGTAGACCTCTAGGTTTAAGGGCTACCTCTCTAAATTTATCTTGAAGTACTTATCACTTATACTACTAATTTCTTGTGGGAAAGGGGATATAAGTATAAATTAAATAAATATAATCTAAGGAGGTTATATACTATTAATATTTCCACAATGTTATCATACTTGTTTCAATAAGAAACAAGACCTACAAAATATATTCCAAGTCCTAAGATGTTTTAACATGAGTGTTTAAATATAGAGGTGATATGCATGAGATAACTAAAGTTAAGTAGAAAATATATTAGATTTTTGTATCTAAGGGAAATTTTACACTTTAAAGGATCCTAAAACACTAGATACACTCTATATTACCTTTTATAATGAGAACTCTTTCATAAACATGAAAGGATAAGGAGAATCAAGGATAGAATTTATCCCTAAGCCTCACTATTCATCACTTGAAACACTTAAAAAAATGTTCATAAACTCAAAACCAGATTTAATTTATTTTTAAAAGGAAAAATAAAATATCAAACCATTAGGTACTTTCCATACATGGAGTGGAATTAGTCTACAAGAGCCAAAATGGTTAGTACTTATAAAATGTGAGAAAATAGAGGAAAATGAAGTCTAAGAGTCACAAAGACACTTGTAAAGATGAGAGAAGGATTTTTATATATATAATAATTAATTATGAGATATAACATGTAATTTATCTATGAAAAAATGTCATCTCCAAGCATGAAACATTTTGATTCTAACATAAGAATCTTCATTTTCTTGTTTGGAAACTATCTTCATTTTTGGCCTTGTTTGAGTGATTCATTGTAGATTAGGAATAGATTATATGATTTAAATGTGAAGGGTGGGTGGGTATAAATATGCCCCAACATTAATTGGTTCTTTCCCTAATAATTTATATTCTTTTGGACATGAGTTATCACTACTTGCAGTCATAATCACCCTCATTTCACTCACCTTTCACACTTCACACCAAAGAGGTCTTCAATTTTCCAAGATAATCCATAAAATTGAGTGTATGAAAATTTTCAAGGGTCATCATGTCTCTATATTCATTGGGTAGACCTTAAGATTCCCTTCACTTGGAGTTTTCATCTTATCACTTGGTGGTCACTCCTTGTTCACTGTCATTATAGACTAGCTGAGATGAAGGTGATTACAGATGTACTTATATGATTTCTTGAGGCAATAAATGGATATTATGAGTTATGATAAGTCTAATTATACCTCTTAAAGTTATTTTCATCTTTTTAAACCATTTTTTACTTTTAAAACATATAAAAATATCAAGAAAACTAGTTTCACACCCTATCCCTACAAGTAGGATATAACTTAGTCTAATGAGAAGGATCCTTGGAGAGTTTCATACAATAAAAAATCAATTTAACACTTAAACTATCCCATTTAGGTGCCTTTACTTATTATTCTTTCTAATCAAGTCCTTATCAAGGGTTTTGGAGGGTTTTAGGTGTTTTTGACCCTTAGCATTTATTCATAAAGGTATGACATTAAATTCCACAAGATTCTAGTTTAAGACCCTCTTCAACTTATCACATATCCTTATACTCCCATGATAAGTCTCCATATTTTTGTGAGCTCTCAAATTTGCCTTCTTAAGCTCCTATATTCATTCTACATACCATGTTGGGCTCTTAGGCTAAGAAATGTCTTTCTCATATATTTATATGAATACTAAACGCTCACATGTGCCTTATAACTCCACATGAAAATTTTATAACTAATTTCAATGTTATTCTAGCCTTATAAATGGTATTTTCCATCTAATTGGATTTTAGTCCTAAACTAGACCTAGTAGGTCTGACTACACCTATGTGTGCTTAGGCCACCCTATTTTTTTCAAGCATCTATTAATACTTATAAATGTTGGTACATGTCCAAATCATCTCTCAACATCTTCTTTCAATGTTTCCATAGGCCTCAACTCATTTCCCAACCTTTCTCCCACCAAGCCTATAAGATATAACCTTCTAGGAGTGCCCTTTGTTTGAGATAGAATAGAGGGCATCTCCTTTACTTACCTAAGGAAAAAAATTAGATTATGTGTTTTAATAGGTAATGGGTACACTCTATTCAAATTTTCAAGGTTAGAACAAACTTATAACACCTCCAAACACCTTAAAACCCAAGACAGACTCCCAAGTAACTCACTATGTACAATGTTTATATGTTATCTGTAGGTTTCATTATTAGATCCTTTCTCTTACCCTATTTACACATGATAGGAATTTCCTAATATGGATAATATCATTGAAAATATTCTATAATTCATATCACACATCACAACTTTTCTAAACTCTTCATTTCATACCCTCCACTTGACTTGACACAAGTGGATGACTGTGTTTGATTATGTTCCACCTCAAAAATGAGTTGCTTATAGGTGTGTAATACAGGGATAGACCTTATTTCATGACCTAATACATTATTGAGGTAAACTGTGCTCAATTCCAAATCATTTGAATTTATCTCATCATACTTATGAGAGGCTATCCTCCAATTCACTATGTTTTAGGTCATTATTGTGCTATAATCAACTATAGTTGACCATTTTTAGAGTAACGGAGATCTTATAGGTTGCATTTTATCTCTTAAAAGATGTGTTACATGTTATAGGATACCTTTTAATCATTTGAAACAATTCCAACCTATATATTTTTGTACTTTTAGGTTCTCATCTTCCAAGGTTTGCCTTATGAGCTTGTTAATCCCTATAGTCAGGTTGTAGGTGACTATTTTAAGCAAGGGTACACCTACAGGTGTAAATATAGCTCAAAAACTTGTACTCCAACCCTTATCAATGTTTTTATATATATTTATTGAGCCTTTATCTTCAATATTATCATTCAACATGAAGAGATGTCTCTAAACTTCCACCTTAGACTATAGAGTCATTTGAAGTTCCAATCACTATCGTAAACATTAAAAGCTTGTAGTGAACAAATGCATAAATTTTAAGCCTCAAATCATGGAACATTATTATCTAAACAAATCACTCTCTTTTTTAATGTGTTACCCTATATGATGTATTCATGATGGAACACTTTGGATCTATCTAGATCTCTTGTTACACTATTCCATGATAGCTCCAAAAGTACATAGGGTCTATTTTGGAGTTTCTAAGGAAACTTGTCCCTAAAGCTCATTCTCCACAAATGGACTATGACTCAAGTTTTCCTATCATTATATAACCTAAAACTTGATATATATATATATATATATATCATTATTCAGCTCTTATAACTTATATGGAGGTTTATAACACATTCAAACTCCCTATTCAACATCCTTAGGCTTCTATGAGAGCCACCTATAGGTGTGCACATAGTTGTAGACAAGGTATTGAAGGTAAGACATGAATAGTTTCATGGTATATTATAATTCAAAAAGTCTTAGACCATTTATAAAATTTAAAATTAATTCCTTCTACCATGAAATATTTCAAACCATTTCAAATGATTCATTCCAATGTGCTTGGCCTTCCATGGGGAACTTGTAGATGCACATTCAATGGTATAAGACTATGTGTATTAGAGATCTAATTATCACCTAATATCACATGTCATTGGAGTGGATTAAATTTATTTTTATTGTTAAATAGTTCCTTAACTTTTTAAAAACTCCATTACTTCTCCATGAACATTCTCACACTTTAAAACATCTCACTTAGTTGACTGTGTATGACATTCATGCAAGAAAGTATGACTATGTTGGAGGTTAACTACAACTCTATTTATCATATCCTTTAAAAATTAATTTAAAATGAAAAGGAGATGAAAATATATGTGGATTATGAAAATAAAAATATCACCATATTCTAAAACCATTACAAGGATATGAAAAGTCTACAAATGGTGAAAACCTTTCTGCAACATAAAAATGTGCTCTTACCTACAATTTGAGATGTTGTGCTCATCAATTCATATTAAAACATGAAACCAAATATGGGAAACATGAGATAATTAATTACATATCCTCTATAATATACTTCACCAACTGGATTGTATAGAAAAGCTCCACAAAAGTAAAACTTGTAGGATGTGGGGATTGGCAAGTAAAATGAGACAGTTAAATTCTTAATAATGGTTCATAAATAATAGGAAACAATTATTCCAACTATTTACATGAATATTAATTATAATAATTTAAATATCCACCACTAAGATAATTTTACCTAAAACCTCTCCTATTAACCATATCATCAGAAGATCTGTTGACCAATTTTGTATGCCTAATGGAGCAATAAAGAAGAGAAATGGTTTTAGTCCAATTTTAGTACTTCCAAAGTAGATAAATCATGTAAATGTATTAAATTGATCTTAAGGCTCACTACATGAGGTTTCCACACATTCCATACTCCCCCATAGACCATATAACTTCCAAAACTCCCTTTCTTTTGACTATTTTCTTGATTTCACTTAACACCTACAATTTTTTTAGTTAGTAATGATAAGGATCAATATGGTATAACATATTTGACATTGAAAGGAATTTTATAACACTTGGACACCTTGGAAAACTATGCCACCTTCATAAATGGCCCAAATATGACCCTTAGGTGACATAAAATGACTTAAGACCAAATGTGACTATGACCAAGACTAATAGCACATTAAAATCAAATAAAAGGACCATTACACACCCTATGACATTCAAATATACCCCTATTTAAATTTTTTACTATATGGAATTGACTTATTTTGACTTGTGGTCAAAATAGTCAACAAATACATTATATATTCAGGGTCATGACCAAGATGGATCCACTAGACCTAGATAAGGGATCTCTTACCATAATAATATCATTAGGGAGGGTTCCGAAGCCTAAAATTAATCAAAACTATATAATAACCCTAACTAGTTCTTATGTTTTCATATTCACTAAACTAATAACAACTAAAGTAAATTTCTATTCTAGTACTCACCAAAACATGTGGCATAAAGTGGGGGTAATAAACATGAAAATTAAAAATGCATAGAATTCATATACTCACATCAATGTACACAAAATCCTAATGCATATGAGATAAGTACAAATGAATATATATCTAATCTTACAAAGGAGGAATAAATTTAGGAATACTTATTTTTAAAGATGAATTCATCGAGTCTAAATCTCTCCCTTGGCCAAGGTGCTTCATAAGAGGTTGTTATGGTATGTAAGGATGATAAGGATAAATCAAATATAGGCTACACAACCTATCAATGCATCTAAAATAATTATCCATAAACACACTCCATATTTCCAAAAAAATTATGAAAACATAATCTATGCTCCTCAAATAGAATGGTGGATAAGCAGATGTGCAATATATATATATCTTCTTCTCTTCTCTTAAAAATGATAAAAATGGAGGTCTTTATATAGGTGTATCTAACCCTAATCCTTTTGAAATTTTAGGTTGACAAGGTCAACCCAGTCAACCTAATATTATTATTGACAAAAACAAATTAGGTCATAGTCTAGGTCAGTCAAAGGCCGACCTAGACCCTAATAAGTTTTATTAATTAGTATATAAGTTTGATGGAACCAATAATGTAACTTTAAGCCATAAAAAGGGTTTTAGGATAGGGAAGGGATAATGAAGGTTGAAAATGACTAGAGGAGGGTGTGAAATAGGAGGTAAAGATTAGTGAAATGTTTTTAGGAGATGGGTTTGTAGATAGCAAGTGATAATGAGGGACAACAATCTTTTCAAACACTAATGGTCTACCCACCCCTTTCTCAGTGCACCCATTAAGGTGTGCACTCAAAGATATTATGACTTAATGGTTTCTTGCAAGATATAAAGTGTTAGTAATTGATAAAATTTGAAAATATTATGTGTATACATATGGCCCACTCAAATATCATCACTTGTCATGTAGGTACAACATGAGATTATGCTTTGCAGAATAAACATAGCAACACATAATGTTAAATCTAAATAAAGTTAAGAAAAAAATAAGATAAATGAAAGGACAAATTTGAAAAACACATACCTTTACTTAAATTAGTGTTATAGATAAATAAGGAAATTCAAGAAATGTGAAGGTATCCATTGTAGATAACATTAGGTAAGCCTATAGATATTATCAAAAAAGAGTGAAAATGTGAAGTTTTTACAACTTAGACATATAATGGTTGAAAATATTCTCTACGATGTCGGGATTTCAGAACATTTTATGGTTTGAAAAAAGAGCTAGTAGAGACAAATATATGATCAAAATAATAAATCTAATGGTAAATATTTGAAAGGTAAATAATTTATAATAGTAAATATAAATAATTTGATAATAATTCATTTAGCATTTTTACTATTCTAAGAAAATAGAGCTCTAAGAGACCTAGTGAGAGACTAGAGAGCCATGATGGTGAGGAGATAACAACTAAGATGGGGAGGACACATAGCATCTATAGCAAGTGAATCACATGTAAGCAACTAAAAATTTCAAACTTTTGAATTTTTTTATTTGAAATTGAGTGAAATATATTAAATTTACTGGTGGGAAAAAGCTAAGCATTGGAATGAACCTTAGGAAATTTTTAGGAACACTAGGGGTATAATAGGGTATTAGGTAAAAAGGAGTCATACTAATAAATGCTCAAGGCATTTATGATAATTGGTTAAAAATTCATTATTTTGAATGAAAAGAGTCATCCAAGTCAACTTAGTATGTAGGGGGAAGAGAAATAATAAGCCAATTGCATAATAGTAGGCTAATTTAGTTGGCTAAAGTAGGGAGTTAACTGCATAGCAGTGGGCTAACTTAGTTATTTTTGAAGTGGCAAATATAGTACTAAATGGAAAAGGTGGTCAAAGTAGTACTACAGGTAAAAGGTGGATAATTTAGTACTGAAGATGCCAATTTAGTATTCCATATGAAACATAGGGCTGATTTAGTATTCAATATGTAAATTATGTAGAAAATGGAAAAACTAAATCAAACCAATTAAATTTTGTGAAATTTTTAAGAATGTACTTTGATTATAAATGACATGGATATCTAATAAATCCTTTATTATTTGATATTTTTTAGATATGTTAGATATATTGGTGATTTATTAATGCATCATGGTTATTAGATTTACTAGAGATTTTGACTGATGTGAATAAAGTGTGGCTAGTTACACTGAGTCTAGGAGGTATTATGGAGATGAGGTGCATCCCACTAAGTTTTAATCTCATTTTAATGTTCCTTAGATCATGGGAATGGTTAACCAACAAATTTTGATCAGTGGTGGATGTGGATACCATATAGGTGGGTATCACACTGAAGGACATCCATGCATTTCTTAGACTATCAATAAGAGGGACATTGGTGATCATAGGGACATCAAATGATCTAGAGGAGAGATGAGAACTAACTAGGTGGGTGATGTGATTAGATAGGATATACCTAGAATTAAGGGTTATCTTGTTTAATGTGTATATTGTGTTGATTCTAGACATCTAAAAAGCTATGATTAGACTTATGAAAACATAAGTGTTGTGTCATAAGTCAGATGACAAGGTACCATTATATGTTATAGCCTTGTGTCAGTCCATTTTGGATTAGGGGAACTATATGATTTTGGTTCTATCATATGGGTCTAGCACATGCATGATATGTATGGGATGTTATCTAGAGGAAAGAAGACCATGTGACCAATGGTTTTACTTTGTGCATGGATATATGAGAGGTTCCCTATATATTAGCTATTTGGGTTACCCCATGTGATCAATGATATGTTACTTTGGGTGACTATATGGAGGTAAGACCACATAGCATGGTTTTTGCCCCATGTGCTAGTGTTATATATGATCACACTAAGGGAGATTATGTGGTAGACATACACACATATTGATAATATTTGGCCTTGTTGGGTGATTATGGTGATAGGGTTGGCTTGAGTGTGGATCATAGGACACTATACATAATGGGTAAAGCTATAATTAAGACTTCCCCATCCAATATCTCCTTTAGTATTTCTTACTTTTTTATCATGTAATGATATATATATGAAGGGGAGAGGACGAGGAGAAGGAACACTAATCAAGACATTGATGATCAGGTTGTAGCATGTGAGACCATGAATTGGTCAAACATGATAGCCAATAGTTAAAGGAGGAGATGAAATGGATGTATATGTAGGGGTGTATCAAGTACCATATTAGGTACCATATTATGAGGATAAATGACCACCTTAGACTCACCATAAATGGAGGCACCATTTGTGAGAGTGATCATAGATGAGGGTGGTCATACCGGATGACCTAACAATTGACCCAACATAGAACTAGTTGATAGAAGAACCTATCAAGTGAGGCTCTTGATGTGCATGAGTGGTGAATCTTGGATTGAATTTAATAGATATGTGAGTGATAGATCAAGTGATTAGGGGATAAGTAGATGGAGATACCATGCTTAGTGGATGATCAGATGGGGGGATGGTGGTTGGTGATGTTGATATTGGTAATAAATGATATAAGTTTCAATTATGACATATAATACTAAACACATGTGATTAAAGTAGATAGATATATTTTGAGATTGTGTGTGTGCGCGTGTGTGTGTGTGTGTGTGTGTGTGTGTGTGTGTGTGTGTGTGTGTGTGTGTGTGTGTGTGTGTGTGTGTGTGTGTGTGTGTGTGTGTGTGTGTGTGTGTGTGTGTGTGTGTGTGTGTGTGTGTGTGTGTGTGTGTGTGTGTGTGTGTGTGTGTGTGTGTGTGTGTGTGTGTGTGTGTGTGTGTGTGTGTGTGTGTGTGTGTGTGTGTGATATAATATCTATTTATTTTTGATTTTCCAAATCCTATGGTAGATGAGATCAGATGGGGATCCCTAGTCATGGTTATGCACCATGACATTTTGGTTAGAGTTCTTTCACCATATGACCCCATCACATTAGATGATCTTATGGTACCATATTTCCTAGCTTAGGTAGAATAGTTCAGATTAGTGGGGGAGGTTGTAAGGTAGCTACAAACATTCAAGTATGAAGTACAACCACTAATAGGGTTGGGTGTAGGAGAGGCATAGGCCTAGTATGTTTTGGCTTAGGAGAGAGTTGCACACATGGCTATAACAATCCAACTTGGATATGTACTTACCTAGGTGGCCAACCTATAAGGAAAAGTAGCAAGATTTAGATCCCAAACTACTTGATTATAGTACACCATGTAGAGTGGAAAATCTTTAGCATCTATAGGTAGTATGTCTAGGCCATAGGATAGGCATGATGGAGCCCAGTCATAGAGTTGGAGTTATGTTTTTTTGTATTTTTACCATTGTATTATATAAAACACATGATATATAGAGATATATTGTTTTTAAATTTGGATTTGAGCTCATGAGTTGTATTTGGTTGTGGTTGTTAGTGCATGGATATATTTCTTTCTAACACATGTAATTTTATTTTGTTGTATATGATATGGGAAATATATGTGGAGTGTTTTCTTTTCTAGAATTATGTGGTACACATGCATGGTTAAAAATAAAAAGGCAAAAAGGATTTGGAAAAGTATAATTAATCATAAACAAATGGACTACACATTATATCATGATGGTAATGGGTAATAACAAAAGATGACTAAGTATAATAAACCAAAAAGAGTTAAAAAAAAATATTTTTAGACCATGAAAAGATTGGCACCAAATTAAAACAAGTAAAATCACACTATATTATGTTGGAAATTATGAAAATAATTTAATAAAATAGAAGGCACATGAAAGACAAAATGGTATAAAAATGACACAATTAAGGCAATCAATCATACTAAATCACATTGGGAAGTAAAGTATCAAAAAAATAAGAAAAATGGTTGTAATCTTACATGCAATCATAAAATAAGAAGATAAAAGTTAAATATCAATTAATTAAGCATAAAACATACTATATAAATATGGGAAGCACGTTAATGACATGTAACTCATAATCAATCACTATTTATCTCAAATTTGACATATATAATCTCATTGTGACTTGGGTATTAGAACTTTTATGAGGAAGACCAGGTTTTATCCATGGCCTTACACTATAACTGAAAAATGAAACACTAATGAGGTGGAAAAAATGGGGAAAATATGTTAAAGGGTATGTTTGAAATCGTAAGTTGGTAATTTGGTAAATTTTTAGGAAGGTATGGTCCTATCCAAGGTCTTACAATGCAACTCAGAAATGGGATCCCTAGGGGAGTGATCAGTGAACAAAAAAATATTTCTCAAGGGGAAATAATAGGATTGTGTGAAATTAAATAGGGAATGTAAAAACCATAGAAAAAATAATCTTATGATAAGACCTTAGGAAATGAGGCACACTAAGTACATAAAAAGACACTAAGTGACTAGTGACCATCAATATACAAAGGATACATGTTCACAATAGGAAAAAGTCATATAGGAAGATAAGTGAGATACTAAGTTCAACTCATGTTAGTTGTTTTGGACAAGAAAATTAAAATGGGCCTACCTTCCCACAACATATTCTTCATTCTTCAGTACCTCCTATAGATTCATTGGTATACTACAAAGATTAGGTACTTGCATGAGAAAGCACATAGCACTAAAATATTTTTTTATTATCCTTTACCAATCTATTGGCTTACCATAACATAATGGACCTTGACTCTATCATGAGGCCAATTTTGGACTTTGAAATTCAATTATAAAAATGAGATGTGCTTATAATCATGTCTTTTAGTGTGATTTGACTTTTGGAATTTTTAATGTTGCCTTTTGTATCATTTCCTTTTATTTTAAATGATTTGTCTTTTGAATTTTTATGTATTTTAATATTCCTCCTCCATCAATACTTATATTGACCAATCATGATAGATAAATTCATACACATAAATGTTTTTTAGGATTTGGCTAAAGGAAGCTAAGTATCCAAAGACATGAGTGACTTAAACACTTAGGATTACCTATGAATCGGCATGTTATCTCAAGTTTAAACTATGTGTATGCTTAGTTTGTGAAATGAGATAAGGGGAATAAAGGGATATCCAAGATGGACTAGTAAAAGGAGATTATAATGAGATGACTTGTTTTCTAAATGGTCACATGGTAAAGAAGGAATGACTAAGGGGAACAAGATTTATATAACCAAGTCACAATAATGGTTATTCATGTGATAGAGATAAGGTAGATAACAATCATGTGAAGAGAGTCATGGAATTAAATTAAAAAGATGAGAAAAATCATGTAATCATGAAAAATAATCCATAAGAAAACATGATGAAAGAAATGACATCATAGACAACAAGTGTAAGACATAAATAACCCTGTAAGATAAATAAAAATTTGGCATAATGTCAAATGATATAAGATAGATAAATGTAAATTTGGTGGACACTTCCAATCTAAAATTAAAAAATAAATGAAGGAACACCATGTAGTGTTCATAAATACCAGTAGATTTGTCTATAGACATTGTCCATAACATCTGATAAGTCTCTATGAAGTTGGATTCTAACTACAACAAGGGCCTCATTGATCTTCAGAGAAAGATAAGAAAATAATTCTCATCAAATCTCCTCAATAGAAAATGTAGGCATGCTTGAGGTATTGTGCTCATGAGGACAATCATGCATGGGATACTTAGGGGAAGTAATAGGATTAGACTCTATGGGACATGAAAGAATCACCAGTGGATAAGGGGCCATATGTGAAGGAGGATCCATGGGTGGAGGAGTCACAGGTGGAGAAACAATATATGGAGAAGGGACCATAGGTGGAGGATCCATGGGGTAATAATGGAGAGCTTTATTAAAATGATGACGTATGGTAGGAGGGATAGTAGGTGTAGGAATGGTCATGAGGTGATCCTTGAGATTCTAATGAAGTATGAAACAACAATTAGTGTGATGGGTACCACATTAGTACCATAAACAATATACCCCTCCATATTTGGGAATATAGTTAGGTAATACTTTTGTTGGAGGTGTATCCTTATCTATAAGTTGAGGAAGAGTAGGATGCAAGGTGTTGATATATTATTGAGGCTTATGACAATGTGTGGAGGAATGATTATCTATCTTTTGGAAGAAACACACATGATTATCAGTAGAGTTTACAAGTTTAATAATAAGAGTGGAAACAAAAGCCAAGAAAGGTTGGTATAGTGAACAATATCTATTCCAATGACTGATAACTCTATGAATATCATAGTATGTCTAATCGACCCATTTGGTGGGCAAAGGATCAAGCTACAGTAAAAGGAGAAAACCATCACCAGGGGAAGGTGGGGTTGGTGGAGAGACTAGACAAGGATTGAATAAAGGAGTAATAAGATTAAAAAAAAATAGGAAGAAACTTAGCTAGAGAAGGAGTGGGAATATGATCTAGACTAGGCTCAGCTAAGGGAGGGGTAGGATGCACATAGTGTGGAAGGATAGTATCAAGTATCTTAGGGGTAAGTTGGCTATAAGGGTCCTCGTATCTAGTAAAGTGATAGAAACTAGTCATAACATGATCCATAAGCATTTTTTTATGAGGTTCTTCAAAAAAGGGAGTGTACACCATCTCTACCTTGTGAAAAAGAGGAAAATTATAAAATTAGGAATTATATAGGATGGAATACGATAAGATAAATAGAAAGACTAAAGTAAAGAAGAATGATAATGAATGATTTTATCATCTTGATCCTAAATAATACCTCCTATAAATGGGTCATCTAAGGTATAACCATCATTGTATTCAGGTATATGAAGATAAATTACATAGGTATGGATGACTTTTCATTAAAGGTAGCATGATAAATGGGGTGTTGAGTCTTAGTTATGATTATAGGTATATCATCACTAGGTGGTTGATGAGAATGTGGATTTAAAGGTGGAAGCTGAGAAATGACATGAGGAGAGATATTGAAATTTTTTATCTTTAGATTGATCTTTTCAAGCTCATCATCATTTAAATGTAAGAGGTTATGTGGTATATTCTTGATGAATGTGGGATGACCATGATAACCTCACATAGAGTTGATAGGGAAGTTAAACTATTGGGATTCATAGAATAGAACACTCAACAAGGGTTCAAGGGTTAGTATCTCCTTGAATCCTATATATTATACCATTGTGAGGGAACTTGATTCATTGGTAGGTATAAGAGTCAGTAGACCTCATGTGATGATTCCATGGCCTACCAAATAGGATGTTATAGGAAATATAAAAAATGAAGATCATAACCTTCACTCAAATAGTGATAGGTGGAATGATGATGGTGAGACACCCACAACCTAAGGGAGGCATTTACCTTTAGTTATAGCCTTGACATGTGTTGCATGTGGTCTTAAGATTAAATTTAAAGTATCTAAGGGTTTTAGTAAATTTGAGAGAGGAAAAACAAGTATGTGAACCCTCATCAATCAAGGCATGCTTGACTTGGATATCACCAATTTAGACACTAATAAAGAGAGGAGGATCATCCACATGAAGTATAATCTCATCGATAATCATAAAATAAATGGGTAATTTGAGGGAAAGATAAATTTTTATGGTTTAATTAATGTGTTTAGACATCTCTTCACACTATTTTAAAATTATATCTTCTTACCTAGGTAAGGTGGCTTCACATCCTGCTAGGGGAGGATGAGGGATGTTCATTTCAAATAGAAGTTGTATAAGATGATTATAATGACATGAATAATTCCACATAAGTTTGAGAAATGGTATTTGAGATGGGAGATTAGTAAGTTCTATAATAGGGTCCCATTCATCATAAACCATAAGGGGACTATTGGAAAAAGGTGCATGGTGCTGGAGGAGTTCCTTAGAAATAGTAGAAGTACATGTAAATTTGTGTTGATAGGATGGGGGAGGTTTAATTGGGGGACAATTTGGTTGACTATTATGAGAAGATGAGGTAGTTGATGTAGGTTTCGTTTAAGGTAAATTTGAAGGAATGGTATTATAAGTTTGAGTATAATTAGTGATGGGTAAAGAGGTTTGAGAAGTTATAGAAATGGTATGAGAAGTTTTATCCAATGGAGGTATTGGAACTGGTTCATCAAAGGAGATAAGGTCTTGTTGGCTAAAATTAACCTATATACAAAACTTTTGCCTATGTGGACTATGCCATTTTCCCAAACCATTCATTGACCTTTTGAATTGTATAAAAAAATTTATTTACATTCATTAATAAAAAATTTTAGGAAAAAAGTGGAGAGGTTAAAATTTTCAAGTTTCAAAGTTTAGAGCTCTTAGTGCCAAATCAGCTTACACAATGCTTTTTGGGAGCAATTTTGTAGTGTTAAATCATGCTCATTTATCTTAAAAACTTGTATGATGGTATCCAAATGTCATGGGAATGAAATGGTGAGGGTGGTCATATATAATTACTCTTTAATTGAAATTAAAACAGTCATGAAAACTACCCATTGCATAATTTTTTGTGTGTTTCAAGGGGTCAAATCAGCTTGCATAACACTTTTCAAACACCATTGCACAAGATCAATTCAAGTCCAATAACCATCAATTTTCACATTATGTTATAAAAATATGGGAATAATTTTAGGTTAAAAATAGTTCTCAAAACATTTTCTCCCATGTTTGGAATGCACAGCTATGAAAATTGGCTTTCGAGTGGAATTTTACTTGATTCAATTTTCTATGTTTCTAGTTTTCAGATCTAGGCAGTACACACATTTCAAGTTCATTTTAGTAGAAATAAAAGAGGTCAAATATTATTCAAAATTATTATGGTGATAGATAAATTTAATTATAATGAAATGGGGAAGATAGTGCATAACTATTAGATACAATGTGTGGAATGTGTAGCTATGAAAATCAGCTTTTGTACTGATTTTTACTTAGTCATTTTTTACATCTCCCAGTTGCTAAATATGCATAGTGAGCACTTTTGAATCCAATTTTCATAAGATAAAATGAATTAAAAATTACATGAAATTTTTTATGATTATACCCTAATTAAATGAAATGGTAATGCACTTGGTTTTGTGAGTTTACAGTGAAAAGCTATGATGTTGCAAAGTGATGCTCCCATGAAGATTTAGCACTCATCCAAGTTATTATAAAAAAACACTCTAAGGGTAGGTCACAAGGGATATTTTTATCATTTAAAAAAACTAAAAATACAATTTTGAGAATCTTTGAAATATATTTCTATAAATATAAGATATGATGGGTTTTACTCATATCTTTCTATGCAATTTTCCATTTTTCCATGTTATGAAGGTGTTTATGCGACTATGTGTGACCATTTGTTGGTTTTTTAGCCATATATTTTAATTAATAGCTCTATTTTTGATGAAATTTATTGAATTATAAATATTACTTCTCCCTTTTTTAAATTATGTTGATTTAAAATTGTAAAAATGTTTAATTAAAATTGTTCAATATCATAGATGTAATGATGTATTGATGTGTCAAGCCTTCACAAAGTGTCTAGAGGCTTCCAGAAGACCAAATGAGAGATGTGACAAATTTAGAAAGTGGGAGGGGTTAAGTGGAAAGATTAATAAAATCAAAGGATTTAATAATCCTTCTATAAGAATGACCACTTTCTCCATGTAGGATGACATCATTTAGGTCATCATCCATTTCCCCCTCTTCTCTCTTCCATTTTCTTCTATATATCTCTCATTTTTCTCATTGTAAGAGACTAATTCCTCTTATGTTATGGTTTATCCATAATCATTTTGTAATTAAAACACCTCTTGATATAAATATTAGAGTTTATTTATCTTTATTTATTCTTTCATCTTGTGTTTAGTTAAGTTTGTGCATGAATACTTTGTGAAGGATCTCTCTTTCTTGGTGATTGCCCTCTCTTTCTTGCCTCTATTCAAGATAGTATTATGTATTTAGGTATTAGGATGTGTTATATCAGACATGAGGTGAATATAGGCTATGTGTATGATCATACCTTCTTCCTTTGTCTTATTTCCTTGACTCTTATTAATAAACACTTATGTAACTAGCTAGTTATGGAGTTTGTGTGAGTGTATGTGTTATTGGCTATCATCTATGTGTATTTTAGAGAAAAGAGGAGTGTAAAATCTTGGTGTATCACCATTTTTATATTTTTATTTATCCCTTTATCCTCTTTGTAACCATTTGATTTGTCAATCAGTAGTTTAGAGTAGTTTGTTAAGTGCCTAATTGATACACCTAGGGAGCTAGCCCATAACCCATAGGTTCACCTTCATTATAGGATACCCACATCCTATAAGTGTTACCATTTTGTATCCAAGAATGAGAGATCATAAATAAACCTATCATAAATGTATTATTTTGTTTTACAACAAGTCTTCTTTCCCTAACTCTGTTAGGTGAGTTGGGGAATATTCTTGGATAACATGAAAAGTGTGAGAATATTTGTGAATGTGGGTGGGATGAGAATTAATGAAATAAAACACCCTTCACATATTATTCATGTTAACCATATTATCTTTGGGAGTTGGGTCTATAATACTATTAATGTTATTGGTAGGAGTAGGCTTATAATTATTATCTTGGTGATTTGGAAGAGGGTCTTTGTAGATGGCCAGATGAGCATTATCCTAGTTCAAAGTTTGAGTTTTAGTGTGTTTCATGAGATTTGAATGTAATGTCATGGGCTTGTTGACATTTAAAAATGATAGAATTATGGTTAAAATTGGGGATGTTGGCCAAAATTATCCTACTTATGAATTTTTTTCCTATATGGATTAGGTTACTCTCTTAGACCATTCAATGACTATTTTACTCACATGACTAGTCTCTTTCTAGTCCTAACTTGATGATGCAGTGCAATATCTTAGAAGGTCCTATTATGGTCTGAGAAGCTATGTAGATTCCTTATGTACTAGATGATCTAATTTTGGAAAGATGAATCAAACCTCATAACCCCACGTCATGTCCCTTGTAAGCTTTTGAAACACTTTAAGCAAGTTTTAAGGTAAATTTAGAGATTTTGAGGAAAAGGCCTAAAAATGGGTCTTAAACTACAAATGAAGGATCTAGCTAGTTTCCAAAGTTTTTGAGCATTAATAGGTGGTAATTGGGTTTTAACAAAGTGTTAAATATTCTAATGGGTCAAAAATAATGTCTAGAGAAGCTAATTTTTGCAAAAAAAAACCCAAAAGTGCATTAGATGACTTGGAGACCTTCTAAATAGAAATTCTTAAATGAAAAAGTGAATTTTGAGGAATTTAAATTGTTTTTGAATTAATTCAACATAATTTCTGAATTTTTTCCCTATTTAGACATGTTCAAGGCCATTCAAAGTCATTTAGAGTGGAGGGGAGGAGTTTGGGAACCAAAAGATGCATTTTAGAACCTTTTAGAGCTTTGGTTGAACAATATTTTGAAAGTTTTGCTTAATATAGGAGATAATATATAATATTAAATAATATATAGTGTCCCTAATATCCTCTCTTAGGCATTTTAAATTAAATCCAAGGACAAGAACCAATAGAAGTTAAGAAAACCTATTAGATGCAAACTAGGCATGAAACAGGTTTTCTACCATTAATGGAGGTCCAAGTATTTAATAAGGTTAATAGAAGGAATGAAAGGTATTTTACATCATAAAAAATCTTTCCCAAGTGTTTTATTTCATATACAGGATTCTAGTTCTTCATACTAAGGAAAAACCATTTTGGACAGTCTTGGATATGTTTAGAAGAGCCTCAAATTTTCACTCAGTATGGTCAGGGGAAAAGGATTTGGTCTAGAATAATGTTTTTATTGATATATAACCTATTTTAATTCCACTTTATGGAATTATTTTTATGGTTCATCTCCCACTTTATGAACAATTACTAATAGTGCAGGGGTGTCTAGATGGCTTATTCATCCAGACTGGGTCCATGTTTTCTTCTATTTATTTGCTTCAGGATATTGTATAAAATAATTATTTTTAGGATGTTTTCATAAATTATTATATCTCCATTTCATGTTTTTTTCATTTTCTACTTCATATCTATGAGTAATTTTCACATGAAAGGATAATGTCTTAGTGTATAGGTTGTTTTGTTAAATTTTACTGCAAATATTGTTTTCTATTCATGGTGGTCATTCTCAAAAGTTTACAACCCTCCATCAATAATAAATAATCCCCAAAAATCATGTAATTAATGTTTTTTTTATAATAACCACTTTTGAGCTATTGAGAGCCAAGATGTAATGGAAAATAAGATCCAAAATGGTATTTTGAGCAAGTTTTTAGAGTGTGATGAGAAGTTTCATGTTTTCAAATCCACCTAACATGGATTGGGAGATCCAAATACATATTGATCATGTATTTACACCACTAATATTTTAAATTAATTCATTTGAGACCATTATCTCATCAAAAATCATGGGAGATCATCAAGAGCTTCACTCTCAACATATGATCACCTACAATCTATACATTTTCCATACAAAAGAAGATAGGTTTGAAGAGACACAATAATGTTTGATTATTTGTCTCATTTTTTTAGAGGTTAATTGTAGTTCAATTAAATTATTTTGGTAATCTTAAGAGATGATAAATGTAAGAGATAATAGGAGGTTCTCAAATGTTGTCAGTGAGCTAAATAAGCACCTACAACAATCAAGGTTCTGATACAAGATGTAAATGATCTTGATTGATCATAGAGCTCCACCTCATGTAAGTTAAATTATCATAATTAAAGGAATATTCAATAGGTTAATAAGGAATAATAAAATCCTATTGAAAACTCAATCTTGGGAGTTAGGTTGAGAGAGATAAAATAACTTGGTTTCCTCTTGTTAGCATTTGTTAAGGTTGTTTTGTGAAGTTTAAGGTAATTGATGTTTCTTGGTTTCTTCCCCACTCAATAAATTTTGTAACCCAATTAAAGGATTTCAAATAAAATTGGAGTAGATAATGTGTATTCAAATATTTAATACATGTTCAAGTCAAACATCAGCCTCTTAACCCCTCCTCAGTCTGTATAATGGTGAAAATCATCACCTACAGCTGAGCATAAAAGAT